>JABFPJ010001342.1:0-26542 GCA_022817425.1 Gryon sp. ZL-2020 | reverse complement strand
TTTTATTTTTTTTTTTTTTTTTTTTTTTTTCTAAAAATTATATAACAATAGCATCATGAATTACCTATCTAAGTAGCAGAGTTCTCTTAAAAATGGCCAAAAAGTATATATTTTCAACATTTGACCATAAATAACAAAAAAATTTAGTCAATTACTTTGTCATTTTGATGACTTTTTATTCATTATGTTCATAACTTATATTTTAACTTCCATTCACATTTTACTATTATTATATGAATTATTAAAAAAATGATACTGTTTTCGGTCTTTTTTCCTATACCGCTAATGTATTTTATTCAATTTTTATCATTAAATATCTTTGGGATAGTCAATCATTTTGAAATTTTGAAGAATTGTAGAAACTAACTTAACTAAGATGTTTATAAAATTTTATAAAATCCAAACTGTTTTGTCTTAATGATAGTACTACCTTAATATAAAAAAACTATTGCATTTTTAATAATGAATATTTTGTTGCATTATTACGAATTACAATTAATGTATGTATTCCATGAATTACATCATTTATTATAAATATAAGTAATTAAATATTAGTCGATATTCATTACTTATTATTTTGAAATTTAAATTGTGTGTTAGTTAATTTTGTTTAATAATGGATTAAATTAATTAATAATATTTTATTTCCATAAAAATTACAAATTAATATCGATAACAACTTTGTACATAAGTTAAAGTCATCTTTCTCTATATATAGGTACAATACATCCATATATTTCAATCAGATAAATTGTTAACACAAGAAAGAAAAACACATATAAGTAACATAAACTAAAAGTACCAAAAAGTGTACACAAAGTGCATTTGGGATCATCTAGATTTTCAATTACGTCATGAATTTAATTGATATTACAATTTTTATTACAAATGAAATATGTTATTGATTTTTTTTTGTTAGACTCGATAGAAATTCAGCACCAATATTATATTGAATTAAATTCGTTTCACAATGGAATACAATTACGTGAAAAACTTAAATCATATTTTCATTTCATATCACTCAAGTCGATTGTATAATAAAATTATATTAAAATTCTATTTGTAAAAAAATACATTATAAATTTAATTTTTTATAATTAAAAAAAAACGTTAAAAAAGTCAACAAAAAGGAAACGAAAAAGTTGAACAAAAAGAATGAATTTCAGTTTACCATTGATTATCGATAACTTAAAAGCCATATAAATAAAACATCACTTTCTGTATACGAAAATGATCACACTTGATTTGGCAATATGAAAGGCAGTTTCATTTTCTTTGCGCCTCGCGCAAATAACGTAAACATTAATTCGAAATATTTTTCCGCAAAGCTTTTGCGTGTTTATGAAAGCGCGCAACGTGTGAGCGTTCGAGATTCGTTTTCTCACATTGTCGCCTGCCATTTTCGTGATTGAAATCCCGAAACTCCACGTCTTATCGGGTTTAGAAGTTTTTCGTCGTCGATAAGCTTTTTTTCTCTTTCTTTTCTTCCTTATTTTTTGTATTCTTATTTTACGTTGCATTTCTTTTCTGCGCGACGATATTTGCACGGTACATTGTGAAGCCTTGTCGTGTAACAAACGAGCGCGCGGGGAAGTTCGTTTCAAAACCATCAATCTACGGGTCCGACTTAATTTCCGTGCCAGCCGTAACGTCTTCGAAGTCGCGCTTATACTTTTGCAGCCGTTCCAACCAACTTTTCCAATATAATTGCAGCAGGTCTCCGCTAATCTCATGTACTGTCGCTTTCTCGCCATTCGTATAAGCGACTACAATCAGTCCATGCTGAATCTGTTGATCAAAACAGAAAATGACATTAAATTTGATTTACTTAAAATAAAATACTTTATTGAATTGCAATTTATTTGTCATCAAATATTTAAAAATATTTTATATAATTTTATAATGTAAAATTCTTCACATAAAAATTCGAATATTTAATAAAAAAAAATAAAAAAAAATACTTGTTGCGTAAAACAGAGTATAACAATTTATTTTGTAATTTAAATAAATAAATATGTATAGCTTGTAATTTTACATTATACTTTTAAAGATATTTAATTTTTCGTTATATCACAACGTTTTTTCCGTCAAAATTGCTTTTATAAAATAAATCGACGAGAAAAAGCAATTAAACTCTCAATAACTTTATTAAAAAAAAATCTCAAAAGCCAATAGAGATGTTTTTTATTTGTAAATTTTCAACTTAACTTAATTTCATTGATTTGAACGAAGAATTTGCACTCGATTACAGAACAGACTCTCGAAGAAATACATGATAAAACTTCTATTGACTTCTATTAGACAAAATGTCAGCAAAAGTAGAAATTATACACTTTTCTTGTATAAAAATACAGATTTCAAGTTGACGTAAAGAAATAAAGCTGACTTATTAACAGTAAAAAAAATATATAATTCTGTCAACATTTGCTTATCCTCCTGTGTAATACTTTCGGATGGGATTTTTCTCGAGCATCTTCGGATCATTATTTTTTTAATTATTTAAAGTTAGCAATTATTTGTTTATAAAACAAGAATTTTTTTCTTTCAGTATAAATGTAGTCGATCGTTACTTATTTGACGTAATACTCTATGCCCTGGGACGACAAATCAAATTTTCATATTCTCTATACCTCGAAAGGATATTTCTCATCCGCATTTAAAGCCCCGATATAAGAAGCCACTTGCAAAGGTGCATCGTAGGTAGACATGATACTGTTCTTCTGTTTGTCTGACTTCTTCCAGTCCACGACGCACAATTTTCCCCTTTGACGAAAAAACAGAAACAAAACATGAACATCCTTTATTCGTATAACGTAATACACTTCTTATAGAACATGAGAGCTACAGACGTTGACAAAAGAAACCATTTCTCGTACATCTGTCTTTCGCTTGTTTATCAATAGTTACGTGAAAAGTAACAATAAAAAGTAATCGATTCATTTTATTTTTAAATTAATTTACTTTTATTTACTTTTAAATATGCAAAATTTAATTAAATTACTTTTCTTTTCCAGTTTAAATGATAAAAGTCTAATTATTTGACTAAATTAGTAGTCGAAAGTACATTTTTGAAAATAAAATTACTCTCTTTTATTTCACTATTTACGTATGAAAAAGACACATTTTTACATATGCATGCAATAGAAGAAACTATTAATTTAACTCTGACAAAAAAGTTATAATTACAGACACGACTTTGAGCATCAATTTTACGCTTACATTTTTATAAACTTAACTTTAAATTGAGCTCTGAAATTTTGTTTCGAACAACAAAAAATAATAATAAAAACGTGCATTTGAATGGAAAAAGAAAATCTATTTTACCTGTAGCGTGCAATGCAATCGAGATATCCTCGATATTGCAATTGAGGATGAAGCACGTGGGATTCGATTGCCTTAACATCGGACATGTCCTTTAAAATATTATTCACACTTTTGAAAGCCGCCGCGATGCTCTCATGTATATCCAATGGCTCGTGTAATAGCTGGTTTTGAATCGCCGTGTGCAAATGTTTGCCATTCCGAAGTAATTCTGCGAACATATGCGGTGAATTATTGTTTAATGTATTATTGATTGCAAATGTTTGAACGAACTTAGCGTATTATTTTCATAAATTGGTATGCTCGAATTTGCCTGCCCTTTCGATGCCTTTTATTTACAAATTCTGTCTGTATAATTTCACGACTTTTAACATCAAGTAACAAAAAATTAATAAATACAAGAAAAATTGGGAAAATCATTAATTAGAATATTCATATTTTCTAATCAAATATTGTTTGTATGATGAAGATTAAAAATTGAAATTATGATAGAATTTATGAATAAAAAGAATAATTCAAAGTAACTCTGTTGATTATTCTGAAATATTTTGTTCGTTATATATTAAAAAAAAGCTCATTCTATTCTGCTCATAAAATATTGTAGGGCTTCCATAAAAAAAAGCAAAATAGGAATCTAATTATTTTGTAAAAATACTCGTTGAATATTTACAAGGAATAATATTCAAACATTTATTTTGCTTTTATTATTATTAAAGCATCAATCGATTTTAATTTACGTATTTCTATTTCAATATTCATATTGACAAACATTATTTATATTTACGTTAAACATAAATTTGCATTTTTCCGAACCTTGTCGATAAAGTTTAAATCCTTCAATGCCTAATTTTGCAATCATCTTCTTTTCCCATCTGTCTAATAATGCCTTCGATTCTTCTGACATCGTTGCATTGAGAATCCTTGTTACACTTGGATATTTATTATACTTATTATGATCTTTACTCGACAACGATAATATTTTTGACGATACTTCATCAATTTTTTTCTTCGTATTAATTAACATTGGTGTTTGCAGAATATTGTCATCTATACTATTCAACTTAATATCTTCATTATTATTTGAAACATTATTACTTCCATTTTCATCAGTTTTTTCAGTTTTCATTTCCAATACTTTTGCTTCATCATTTACCGATAATGTATCAGCATTATGATTTTCTTGGGAAATAGGATTTTTTGTTTCACCATTGTTTTGTATATTATGATACAAATATTTTTTCGTTTGTTCATCTTTAGTGACTTTCTTTTCGATATTTAATTTGTTTTTCGACATGGAAGAAAAATAATACAATTCAGAGTCAATTGCTGATGCCTAAAACATATAAATTATTCAAATTAAATACAATGTATTATTTTGAGTAACTATAGATAAATAATATTTAAATATTATTAAAAATTTACCGTTTTCACGGAAGTTACTTTTTTTTCTTCCAATTTGACTCTTTTTACTTTATCTTTCTTCGTTTCTTGCAAATCGCCAAATAGTGATTTTAATTCTTTCATTCTTTGAATTGCTCCATTTTTCGTATTTTTTTGTCGAACACAAGTCAAACTCTGCATTTGAATTTCAAGTATCTTTCGCGCCATTCTGTTTGAAAGCATGACTACACATAACCTGGTTACTGATTCATCTGCAATTACACAAACAAATATACATTGATTTTATATACCAAATTAAAAAATATATTTCAAATGTGTTTACTTAATTACTTATTTCAAAAGAATGTTCCAACAATTTTTATATTAGATCAGAATTAAATTTATGATCATGTTGCTTAGTGTAAGCTAACACACTATGTTTTCACTATCACTAATTTAAAAAATCATACAAATTTGATTTAATTATACATAACAAACTTAATAGGAACGGAAAAAAATTAAATAAATACGTCGAAGAAAGTCCAAAACTTTTAAACGATTTGATTTTTACACAAAGTCGGCTGTACTTGTTTGCATCAATAGTAGCGAACTCTAGCGGAATTTAGCTTGACTTTATTCTTTGCGTGGATAATGTTGAAATTATAGATCATAAAATGATTCTCTTTTACTAAAAAATGTTAATTTAATTTTAAAATATAAATTAGAAATTAATTTGAAAGGATTCAATTAATGCATATTTTTATCTCATTCGATGTTTTTATAATAATTATTTGATATAAAGATTAATTCATGTTCATAATGTAGGAAACATGATTTTGTTATCAGTAGAGCCCTTCTATTTTAATATCGACATAATTCCAATAGATTTAAAATTTTCTTATAAAATGTGTATGAAATATTAATTATATTATAATCTTCTTTTAAAAATTAGATTGATTAAATATCAACAACATTCTTCTTTTATATTCTATGTTTTATTCTTCTTTACTTTTTTCTTCGATTTCAACTTAGTTGCTTTAACTCGATTGGGATTTCCTTGTATCCTCTTAACTTTAAGTGGAACATAATAATTTTCGTCATCATCTTCTTTTTCATCTTCTTCTTTTTCTTGATGAACATTACAATCGTGATATCTTTTCTGCCTCTGAAATTCATTAACATCAAATTCATCGTCACTGGGCATTGCAATAAAATCGACTTCCATGAAAGTAGTGCTTTTAGTTTCAACATAACCGGCAGGAACAAACACTCTTTCGCTTTTGGAATTTCTATACAAATAAACGTTCGTGGAAAGCGCAATTTTGTTTACTTCCAAACTATTTTTAACTTCGCATTCCACTTTGTTATCGTCTGATAATGCAGTTACTTCCGACTTCTTCGTTTGAACAGATGGAATAAATATTTCCGGAGATCCCAATGTATTGCAAATCTTAATGATATCTTCGTGCAATTCATGGAATTCGCTTGTTGGTGATTTATTGTCTGCTTTCTATTGACAAAACAAGATTTTAGTATCACAATGACAGGGAACAAAGAAAAATGATTTATTGTGCTTAATGAATATACCTTCAAAGCAAGAGCAATAGCGGAAAAGTTAACAACCTCGAGCATAACTGACGACAAAAAGGGTACCAAAAGTACAGGAACTTTTTTATTCGCTGCCATCATTAAAATATGTTTAATTAGCATCGGTGGATCAACTGTAGAATCTAATAAAATGGAACACACATTGTCTTTTTCTAACTGGCGGGTTACTGCATTAACTCCAAATATTATATATTGACTGAAAATCGATAAATAAATTTTAATAATAATGTACTTAACAACTGCATCTCTGAATTACTTTATTTAAATTGTATTAATTAAACGAACTGACATTTAAATCAGTTTATTAAATATCAATATATTTCTTTTAAAGTGAATTTTACATGGATTTATAATGTATTTTAAACATGTATAATTAAAAGTATTACTTTGTTTGAACGATTACATTTTATACCTTGATTCCCTTTTTGCATTTTCATCATTGTTAAGTAGCGATTTTTTCTTTATTATTCGCTCTTCTTTGGATAATTTTTTTAGCTCTTTCCAAGGAATTTTTGTCTGTGTACGTTTCAATGGTATGAGAAACCTAAAATATAATTAAGGTGACATTCAACTTTAATCGCTAAAATCGTTAATTGATGTGGTATGATTATTATATTACAAATTCAACTTTTCATTAAAAAATTTGTCAACATTTATTTAATTAACAATTAATATTGTAAAAAGGATGATTATTAAAATGTTCCGTTACTATAATTTTCAAACAATTTTTATTTACTTTGTTGCAAAAATGCTGAATTTTAAAAAATTTTTACTGACGGGATTTTGATTTGATTTAAAATAACAAAGTTATAATTTATTAACATCAAGCATGTACAAAAATAGCGACTTTTTAACGATTTTATCTCTTTTTTTGAATTTGTTTATTCATAACTTTATGAAAAAATGTCATATCAAAATTTGGTCAGTACAATTTATTCTTTATACGTTGCTTAACAAAACGCACAGCGAAAATGAAAATCGGATAAAAATTACGGTACTGGGAACAGTTTTAATATTGAATTGATATTGAAAAATATAAAAAATAAATTTACGAAATAAGTAATAATAACTTGTTTTTGAAGCAGCATTTACGTCTTGTAAGAGCATACAAAAAAATTAAAATACAATATTTTTGACTGGATTTGTTTATATACTTACTGTTTAAGCTTTTCTTTTAATTCTAATTCACTGTCTTTGTTAATTACTGGCCTGTAAACAATTCAAAAATATTATACTTTCTTTGACATTTCTATCATTTTAACCTTAAATTATAATCTTTTAAAGATTGTTACTAACTTACCAAAAATTATCATACGGTAATGTCAGAACGTTTCGAACGCCTTTTAAAGATTTTTTCTTTGAGGCGTTTCCTTTTTTCGGTTTTTCTTTTTGATCAGTCATTATTTTTTCTTAACTTACTATAATATCAAAACAACATGTTTTCTCATCAACAAGACTGTCTCATCTTATTGCAAACAATAATACAACAGAAAACTATGTTACCAACAATTGGTTATGAATATTCAAAGCTATTATTAAAGTTTTACGGTAATTGGCATAGCATATGATTTGCAGTTAGATCGTCATATTAAAAAAAAGCAATTATTAAATTAAATTTATTTAAAGTTTATATATTAAATTTTTTCTATAATTGTAATTGAAAACGTTTTGCTTAATTTATGTTGAAATGCGCATTACATATATATATAATATAAAACGGAAATAATTTGAAATAAATTCAATGAAAAAACTGTCCATCTTCCGTGATCTATTTATTGATAGAATAAACAAAAATGTTTTCATAACTACAGTAAAATGTAAAAAAATTAGATACAGTGTAATCGGGATGAATAACTTTGATTTGAACAATTGATACTTAACAACTGTTATCATTCGCAGTTTTTGCGCAATACAAAAGCATCGCTTCAAATTCATGGTACTAAGTTTACAAAGAGGTATTGTAAAAATACGCACAATAAACAATATTTGTTCTGCAATATAATGTAACAAAAAATATTTTCGAAAGAAAAACAAGAAATAAAATTTAAAAGTAATAACGTTGAATAAATACAGGCTGCTCCTCATTTTGCATAAAATAAATATATCGTCGACTAGAATATGTACAAAATTGACTTTTTTTACATTATTATTAGAATTTCATAAATGTCCAATATTAAACATTATCAACAATTCCACATTATCAAATGTTACAATTTATTAACGTTAAAATTAATAACAATAAAAACGTTAATAACCATTAATAAAATAATACAATTTTTAACATTATAAACTAATTTAAAACGTCATTTTTAGGGAAAAAAACGCCGATTTATTACAATAACTGTAATAAAGTGATTATTATATTAAAAATATAATAAAATCAATATAACATTGATATTCATAAAATGTTTCTCGATTTAAACAAGTACAATTGCCAAGAAATTAAACGTACATCCAACAAATTGTATATTATTTGAAAAAATTATATATCCATGTATTATTAATGTATAAACTTTCAAATATATAATTTCAACATATATTATAATAACAATCGAACACGCAACTTTAAAATAATTGTCCATTCACAATTTTTTAACAAATTTAATAGTAAATAATTGATAATAACAAAAAATGATTCTTGACATTACAAAATCTGAACATTTTTCGAATACAAAATATATCAGAATGTTTTTCGCTTCTTACAAATTCATGCAACTCACTAAGTTCCTCATACTTTTATTACAAAAAAAAATCAACAGAAAATAAGTTTCAGATAGAAATGCATAGGATCCTATTATTTTGATTTCGGTCATCCGAACAGGATTCTATGTTAAACAAATAAGAATGATTACAGACTTCTCAAAAAGAAGAAATTTGATAAAGTCTACAACTGGGAAAAGAAATTTCTTTTCTTTCATTTTCGTTTTTCATATATATGTTAATATATAAAAGACAAAATTTTTATAAAAGAACAATTGGCTTTTTCAAATGTCTTTGTAATAATTACAAATCTGGAAAAATCGATAATGATCAGTCAGTTGCGTTGGGATTTGTGTAAGAAAATCCACGGAAAACATCCTGATCCATCGAAGATAAAATTTGTTCGGGAATAGGGGTGAGTCGGGGTCTCTCAGCCGTGAATGCCGTGTCAAAATATCGCGTGTCCAAAGTGTGTTCTACTGCTGGTTTGAAAGGCGCTTCAAGTTGTCGTTTTTCCAACTTCTCCCAATTTATACTCTATAATGCATCGAAATATAAATAAATATAAACATTCATTTGGTAGAATCAATATCTTTTAAGTTTATTATTTTTTTTCGTTTTCATAGTAATTATTTCTAATTTTGAGTTGATACTTCTTATTTTAATTAAACAATACCATGAAAAATGGATGAACAGCAATTTCATGTCCAGGTATCCTTTTTCCAGAATCCTTCTCCAGTAAGCAAACCAGCATATCAGTAGATTCTTGACTGAGGTAACGTGGTATGAAAGGCCTCTCATTACAAATACTCCAAAATAATTCGTCTTCGTCACAGCCCGAGAACGGTGACTGTCCAGTCAACATTTCGTAAAGTAAAACCCCAAAGGACCACCAGTCCACTGATTGGTTGTACTTCAGTCCTTTGATAATCTAGCAAAATAAATAAGTAATCACATAAACTTTGTTGCATTATTATAAAATCCTTTGATCGTTCGTTTGCATTAAAAATAAAAATTGCAACTATTTGCACTGTCAGTAAGTTAACCCGAAATATTCTGTACTGAGATCAAGAGTTATTTTTAATGATGCATACATCATAGTGCTAGGTAGTTTATTACATATCATATTCATTATGACAGACTTTTCTTTGAAGCGCAGACGAATTTTAATATTCAAAATTATTGCTATTTTCGTTATTAGTCTCGGGGATTTTCGTATAGAATATCCCAGTAAAATATTTGTCATGTTTTTGAAGTTTTGATAGTTAGATGATAAAGACGGAAGAAATTTTAGACCATCATAATTTATACTTAATGCGATGCGATATCTTTGGTATTAAAGTGGCTTTATATTATTTGGAGCATGTCCAGAATTTAAACAATTTTGAGTTTATATTAATTAAGTTACTGCGTGTGGAATAATACTTTACTTTATGCAAATATAAATATACTTTTAGTCATTTTTTCCATTTTCATTAAAAGAAATATTATACTTTTCTCACAAAATTCTTTTCTTTTAATTTACTCATTTAAAATTACTTTCCAAATATTATTTTGGAAAGTATATTTTTTTAGTATATTTTAAATTAATTTCTTTAATTTTGCATAAATATCAATTAATAGATTAAATAGTTTACAAAAATTTTTAAATATATTAAAAAGTGTTATAGAAAAGCATTATAAAATAAATTATTATATTCTACAGGTAAATGAAATAAGTTAAATTATATACGAATAAAAGTTAATGTTAAACAAATATTTATTTTTTATGTTTTATTTAATCAATATATTTATTTATGTATATTATAGCCCAAATTACATCTTAATTTCATTTTGTTCAAGTTGAAAATAATATGTAAAAATTTAAATTGTCATTTCACGTTTAAACAAAAAATATTAGAATTTTTCATGTATACATGAAACTTTGCACTTTGAAATTCAAAGTTATAAAAAGCTGGCTCGAATGACTGACAAGTTCTTAATTCTATTATTTCATAAAACACTTTTCACACTTCAAATTATATTTAATAAAACAATAAACATTTATATATTTTTAGCATTTGTCTTCTATTCGTGAAATATTAATATTTTTTTATTCTACAAACTATAACAATTTTTGTTCTTTTCAATGTACTTAAAATTATTAATAAATAGTTAAAGCAACCTAAAAATAATGCTGAACTGAAATTAAAAGCATTACAATAATCATCATGATTATGTTACCGTAACTCGTCAAATCAAAATTAGTATCTTCGCGTTGAACTACAAGCAAGAAACACTTGGTGTGACATGGCCATACATTTAGTGCGAGTGAATTGTGGACAAGGTCATCGGGATGAATGGACCATAAATATTGGGCCGACGTGGTAGAAACATGAGAAGCGCATGCATAACATATAACATAAGTTGTACACGGTATTTTGGTCGATGTATTGCGCGTTGTCAAAACACACAGCGTAGAAATTGGCTCACCTCCGGTGCCATATAGTCGGGCGTGCCGCAGAACGTGTCGGCGGTCCTGTCGAGAAAGATTTGCAATTTGCACATGCCAAAGTCTGCTATCCTAATGTGACCCTCAAAGTCCAGCAAAACGTTGTCCAATTTCAGGTCCCGATAAACGATCCCCTTCTTGTGCAAAAAGTTTAATCCCGACCAAATTTCCGCGGCATAAAAGCGTGCCCGGGATTCCGAAAATCGACCGGACTTTTGAATGTGAAACATTAGATCGCCACCGTTCAGGTATTCCATTACAAAAAATAGATGCGAGTCTGTTTGAAAGGTACAGAATAGATGACAAAGATAGGGATGTCTCGTCGCCAAAGTCAATACTTTGCGCTCGATTAAGGTGCATTCGACATCGTCGTCCTCCAATACCACGTCCTTCTTTAGACACTTTACCGCATAGACACACTCGGTACCACGTAATTCCGCTAGTAATACTTTGCCAAAACTTCCTTTACCTAATACCTATAATCAATATTTAATTTAATCACAGTTCTTTTCATAATTCTTATAACTTATTGAATAACTTATTGAAAAACTATTTCAGAGACGTATCTAAGGATTTCGAATTTAGAATACCAGATTTATTTGTCTGATAAATCTGATTATTTTAGTAAATTAATATTAGCAACTTTTTCCGTCGTATCAATGTGACATAATTATGTTAGACATAAACAAAGTGATTAAATTTTGTGTTTTATGACGACTAATAAAATTGCATTAAATTATTTATTTTGGAGTCGTTTATTTAAGCAGAATTCACTAAACTTCGATGATTTATTCGAGCGACTGCTCGTTAATGAAAATGATAAAATCACGTCAATTGTGTAACATCAGATTGCCATTATTGCTATGAAATATTACTTTATTGTAAGTTCTGAATGAGAACAAGTTGAGCGTCCCGCAGCAACCCACTTTTCAATTACATCCAATAATTTCTAATTCTATTTTCATATATACATAATTAAAATATATAGTACAAATACAATATTAATTTGTAGAATATTTTTTTTTTATTTTAACTGTATTATGTCTCAGGATAATGCTGTTTGGTTAAACATAGACATTAGAATTAATAAATTTAATTTGTAAAATAGCAACTCAATTAAAAAAAAAGTATAAACGGCAATTAAATAATTATATAAAGTAAAATTATATAAAAATATTAATTTTCTGTATTGTTGAAAAAATAATTTGTGTTATAGTATTCTCTAAGTGAAAGAAAAGTACAATTTATTATATCCAATGATGTTAAATATAAAAAAATAAATACTTGATTGTTTTCTTTCTGAATATGAAACATTTATTAAATCATTCGTCAACGTTGTAAGTTAAGTTGTGCAAACTGTTCATAATTTGCAAACATTTGTGAATACATAACTTAATGTTTACAAATATTATTTGTATGCTTTGTACAACGCAAATTTAAATCTTAATATACATTGCATATTAATAATAAAATTGTTTATAACTATATTTAATTATCCCAAAAGTTATACCTCTTTTTTCTTTTTTTAAAAGACTTTTTTTCAACTATTTTTAAATTATAAACGAGTAGTCTCATGCTTATATGAAATAAATTATGCAATTTAAATGCCAAAAATAATTAACACGAAATTTCGCACTTGCGTTTCAAATAGAATGGCCCAACTATACAACCGCGAATTGACACAATATAGTGGCAAAATGAACAAAATTACAATTCGTTAAGATTTATAAAAAGACGATGATTCACCAACAAAATTTAATCCCTCACCCGCGCCCTTTCCCTCCTCTTTTAATGCAGACGCGAAATCAACGTTTGCGACGACTTTATTATCGCGATTCATTAAATTTGCTTTCTGATTTATGTTCCCATCCATTTACAGATATAAGAAATTTCCAAGCCAATTAATCAGTTGATAGAAAGAAGTTATAAAATATTCGTAGAAATGATTTCAAACAATTTCGAAATTTGCAAGTTTTAATGAATACACTTAATTATGACAAATAATTAATTTTGACCTTTCTTCATAATCTTTTGACATTTTTCAAATTCAGACATTTTTGTTGCATTCATACAAACAATGTTGGCAATGCTGTTTCGAGAGCATTTATGATTTTGTATGATGTCTGCCGTGAATAATCGGATGCAGTGAAATTAAATTTAGAGGAACACTTGTTGTTTTTTGTTCCCTACCAAACACCTCTTCATTAGTTCGCGGTAAAAATATTTTCGACTCAAAAATGAATTTGACTAAATTTAGGACAACATGCTTGTTTTTTTCCTTTTTTTTTTGTCTTTACTGGAATCAAAAATCTGTGCCACGTTATTCTATATTTAATGCATTATCGTCCAATCATTCGATCTTCTTTCTTTAGTGAAATTCGTTTTTGAAGATACTTATGTCTTCACCAGATACATTGAACAATAACTTTTTGTTTAAAACATTAATTTCATGCCAAGTATTTTAATATACAAAATAGATTATTTTTATTCAATGCACTTTAAACCAAAAGATGATTAAAATATCTTATATTTTGAAAGATATTTATAAAAATATTAAAATATCTTTTGATTTGAAAGAAATGATTAATTGCTGTCACTTTCATACTTACTTTAAGGAAGTTGAAGTCTGTGACGGCGTATTTTTTGAACCGCGGTAGATTTGTTGCCGGCGGTGTTATTCTGCCACCGCTGTGATAGTGATCAGTATTATCCAAATTTCGTTGACTATCTGACGATTGAGACGGCGCTGTTGAAAAGCATTGATTTCATTATCTCAATCCCTTGTTCTTAAACTTGACTGACATGTTATTGAAAAAAAGACTATAATGTGTTACAAAGACATATCAAAATTATATTATACCATCTATATTTAGTAACAATTACAAAACAACTTTTATTTGTTACATCAAACTTCACTTATCGTCTTCAAAACATAATCAATTAACTTGTCTGAAACACAAAAAAATGTGTCATTCTATTTTATCGGAAAAACATACATTTTTAATTCTGTTATGCCTTTGAAAAAGTCTTAATTTATCAATTATTCAGGTTAATCACAGAAAATAAGTTATAAACTTGTTCAATAGCAACATCGTTAACAGAGTCATCTGAAAAATGCGTGATAAAGAATGTAAGAAATGCGGTACTGACTGGTCGAAAATAATCCAAGTGCAAGATTAATGAAGCGTAATGTTAATTCTTATACCTATTGTTATGTATTATGTAACTTTATGTGTTATTGCATACAGTTATTCATAACTCTTAGGTATAGAGTATATGACATAACAATACATTGCCGATGAGTTTATAATTAATTACAGGTCGTTTCTTTTGTTTACTATTGTCGAACAACAATTTCGTTCGATAAATCGCACGTATGTCTTCTTTGAAGGAGCTCTTGTAAACTTTATTCCATATTTAATCACTTAAATTAATCCTATTTACATATATATAATATATTATAATCATAAAAAACTTCTTGAAATGAAACGTTGCTTTAGCAATTTTATTCCATTTCTTTTGGAAATTTAAACTTATTCGTAATATTTTATATTCAGTAATTTTTATGTTTTCATTCGAATAATAGAAAAAAATGGGGTTAAAAAATGTTTTTCATTTTAATTTATTTTTTGTTACAAAATTACTGGGAAAGATAATAAAATTGAAAAAACATAATAATACAATTTTACTTGGACAAATTAAAATTAAACCTTGCAAAGCAAATAGTTATAATATAAAAAATGTGTTTTTTTTTTTCAATTTTGTTTTAGAAGTATAGAAATGTTTAATGTTTATATTACATGACAGTACGAGCTATTGGATTAAGCTTAGTATCAAAAAATGATTTGGATTTCCGGTATAAATTGTTTGCCTCGATGTATGAACAATAAAGAATCATTATGAATATTATAATTTTCTTAGTGAGTGCTGGCACCAGACACTACCTGTGTGTGGTGCACTTTTGGCCGTGTGACATTTTTTTAAAAATAGACTTGGCCGTCCAGTGACGTGCAAACTCTGCGAATGAATTTGAGTTTGATCGATTTGTAGTCTGTAGTGATGTACGGGTAAGTTTAATGACCATAACTTTTGCCACAAACCATTTGACAAATTTCAGTCTAATTTCTCAAGCCATTTATTAGTGTTCTGATTTTCAAAATCATAGATTTTGAATTTTTTCAAGTGTAACAAATTATAATTAAAATTGCATAACATATTAAATAATATTAAATAAAATTCAATATTTTTTTTTTATTTATGAAATCTGAATCAAATTTGGACATAAAATCATTTAAGTGTTAAGATGAGTTTATTATATGAATTAAGGCATCTATTAAAAGCAATTGATCTCACTTGAATCAACTTGCAGATGACCAATCGGATGACGTCTGAAAAGCTGTCGTTTAGGTAATCTGGTAGTAGAAGGACCTACACCAAACATGTCATGTTAATCATTGTTTGATTTACATATTTTGCAAGAATTTCCAAAAAAATAATAATAATAATAACATTAAATAAAATTTGATTAATCCAAAAATTTGATAACAAAAAGTTCATAATTTGTAATTTCGTTTCAGCAAAATCGGAAAAAGACGCGAAATCGGAAAGTAAAATAAAATGACATTAAAAACATAACAATCAATGTACTGAAGATATAAACAATGCACTGTGACACGATAGTGCCACGCGCCAAGGAAATAAATGCACTCTTACGCGAACTGAGCGAGTGCAGCACTACTTTTTCCACTTTCTATATGAAAATTATTTAACCGAGCTACACTCCAATATCCGAATTAATTGAATGGATAAATTTAGTTCGCACTTGGCATAATAAGTAACCATTTTGACAATTGACTCTAAAATTGACAATGATACCAGAAAACAATCCAACATTTGCTTCTTTCACATCACCTGCGGCGTAAAGGATACTATTGTAATCCATTGTTAAAAAAATCCAAACTATGTAGTTTAATTTTAACAAAAAATAAACAGCAGAAGAAAAAAAAAATAAAACAAAAGTAAAGATTCAAATAAAAATGAATATTGTATGCGGAAGAAGTGAACGGCGCGACGCAAAAGTCGCGACCGCACTAAGCAATTTTGTGATTTTTGGTGAATCGTGACATTGACGCTTCGGTTCCGTTTGCCAATTGCAAATCATTAGATATAAAATGATGACTTAATCATATTCATCTTGTCGTCATTTCGACGAAATATTTGAAATTCACAATCAACAAGCCCATATCATGGGCACAGAGAGAAATGCAACGAAGCATTTTCTTGCACAAATTTGTGCGATGACGTCATTACGTGAAAGCGCATTCGAGCGACGATCTACGAAAATAGGCGAGGCGCACGTGAGACATGCGTTTTGGCAAATGCGAACTAAGAGGAACATTCTGCTCTCGGATGGTTCATTCCTGTCGCATGGAATTCCTGCCGAGATGCGGCATGTCGTTTGTCGATTAGCACAAGCTTTCGTTTCGGTCACTTCCAGTTTATTTGTGTTTTACTCAGCACGACAAGACGTGTCTACAAAATTTTGCGCACAAATTGTGCCATAGTTTATGTGAACATAGATAAATAAACAAATATTTAAAAATGAACTATTCAAACAAACAACACAATTCCTATTTATCTTTGTGGTACATTTTAAGATTTGCTATTTTTTATATAAAAAAAAAATAAATAATTCCCATCATATCTGTATAGTTGATTTAGATAATATTAGTAACTATTTACAAGTTTTGAAGGTCATGTAACTGTAAATGTTGAAAAAAAAACCTAGATCTATTTTTCTAATTACACCTTCCATTTATATAAAGGTGATTAAGTGTTTGTAAATAAATATATCGATTGTGATTCATTAAATGAAAACCAACACCGATACTGATGACAAAATGTCTACGAGTGCAGATAAAATGACAAGTGACCTTTGTATTTATGACAGGTATGTGTGTTAATGTTCGTTATTTCGGGCACCTCGATGCCGTAATTCATAACGATTTATTATTTATGGTTTCGAAGTACCCTATTCTGTAAACAGCATTTCGCAAGAGGTGCTTTTGTGAATAAAATATTGCAGGTTGAATGTCGTGATTGAACTGTTTTATAAAATACTTTGAACATTATCAAAATTTACGTATAAATTCTTTTTTTCAATATGATTTAAGTTACGATGTAATTTAAATTTAGTTTATATTATCCAAAAAATTAAAAAAGAAAAATTAATAAAGAACAAATTGTTTTTATTACTACCTATTTGTTTAAATATTTAGTAGATATGCATTCTTGTACTCACCTTTTTTAAGGGCCAATAAAGCTTCTGCTACCAACTTTTGGTTTAGACCGCATAAATTACCCGTAAGCTTTTCACATTTTTTGTGGCAGGCCATGTCACAGTCTGTTTTTGAATTTCAAAATTTGTGCGTTTTAACGAAGAAAAAAATATGGTATATACAAAGTTTGCAAGAGCTCTGTTGATTATATCTTTTAGCATAATATGCCTTCAAATGAATAATTATGGTTGAAATAACTACTAACTTATTCATAAGATAGGTCTAATCTAACTTTAGACTTAAAACTCATCATGTGAATTCCTACGTTAATTTTCATCGTTTTCAGGGGATGTTAATTATAACTTATTAATCATGTACTTGCCATCGTAAAATGCATCTTAGTTTAACTATGTCAAATCTCACTCAAAAATTGTGTTTTTAAAAAAAGCAATTTAACTACCAAAACATGAAATTTTAGTCCATGAGTTATGAGATAATCTGAAATGAATGATGTATTATTTACTCAAAAGTCTTGGCGATCCATCGAACCCAGAATCATTACTTCGAGTAGAAGCCGTGCGTTTTGGGTCCGCTTCATCTTCGCAAGTGGAATTTCCGGCATCATCGGTACTGGTGGTGCTGGTACTGCCAGTACTATCGCTGCTGCATGAAGGTCCTCGTGAATTTGGCTTCTTCCTTTTCACTTTGGCTCGACGAACCTTACGCAAGTCTCTCGGAGTCGCTGTCAGTAATTGATAAGGCGTTGTGTAAAATATCTTGAGCAAGTCTTGCGGTCTTTGACTCGAAACATTTTTACTCTGGTTGGCACTTGTTTTGGACACTATAGTATCTGACTTATCTTCCACTTTTTTATCAGACTTTTTCTTTGTCGATTTCACTGTTGATTTCTTTTTCTTTACAATTTTCTTCTTCTTTTTAGTCGAAGTTGTCGATATATTAGTAGAAGCAACCGGAGTGACTTCTTCCTTAGTCTTTTCCTCTGGATCCGTAAGTTGAGACAAATTATCTCTATTGTCCCATTTCATCAGGTTTGATACTGAAGTATTAGTAGGAGTTGGCGGCTCATTGTCCTCCTCCTCCTCTTCGGCAATTTTATGAATCATTTCCGGTTCTGAAAAACTCGCTTTATCACAAACTTCCTCCTGATTCACTGGATTAAATTCCTGGGGGGCGGTTAACTTGGATTCGGATTGCGCGACTTGCACGGAATGCGACTCGTGCCGACGCGGTTTTGTATCTACAACTTTCACGGTATCGCGCGGCTTAATTTCACTCCAGAAGTCTATTTCGGTGTCTGTAACACAGTTTGCTTTCTCCTCCTCGTGCTTGCACGGCGCTGTCGCAATCTTATTTGCGGATAATTTAGAGATCATGTCTTTCGCTTCCGCTGCGTTTGGCCGTTTTGCGCGTTTCTTCGTCTCTACTTTGGCCGTAGTCTGTTTGTCAATTGGGATTTGCTTATTGGCATCATTTGATTTTGTACCATCGATCAATTGTTGATCGTTCGCTGTCGACGATTTAGACGTTACTGACCCGATTGCATCGACCGGAGGTACATTTGACGATCGATTGTCTTGCGTCAGATTGATTTGCAATGATTGCGAGACGTCAATTGACGGAGACCTTGGCGTCTCTTTATTATCTTTCTCATCCACTACTGGTTTAGTTTTTGATTCGAGTCTTGGCGACTTCTTCAAATTCGTTTCTTTGACTTTTTTCTGAGTCTTCTTTATAATAACATCTGATTTGTCTTTATCATTTATTGCCGTGGAGTTTAATTTATTCAAGGCCTTTTTTGGCTTTTTCACAGTTGACGGAGTTTCTGAAGTTAATGATGATTGTTGTGACTTTGGACTTTTTAGCGTTTCAGAAGTTTCTGAAGATAGAGGAATGTCTATTACTTGCGAAGTTTGTGAAGTTTGTGATAACAATTCATTTTCAGAGACTTTGTTTACGTGAACATTTTTTGCATTTTCAATTATTTGTGGTGTTTCTACAGTTTTAGATACTGGTGAAGTTTCAACAGTTTCAGTAGAAGATGAAATTTTAGGAGTTTCAGAAATTTGTGACAGTTCAAATGTTTTTGCAGATTTTGGTGTTCGTGGAGTTTTTGGAGTTTTAGGAGTCTTAAGAGTTTCAGGAGTTTGCGGAGATTCCGGAACTTTTGCAATTGCAGAAGTTTGTGTAGACGTTTCAGGAAATGTAAAAGTTCCAGGAATTTGTGGAGTATCTGGGACCTTTGAAGTGTCGGAAATTTGTGCTGTTTGTGCGAATTCTGGAGATTGCGAAATTTTAGACGTTTGTGCAATTTGTGGGGATTCTGGAATTTTTGGCGATTTCAAAGTTTTTGATGTTGGTGGAGATTTTGGTGTTTTTGGTGACTCAGAAATTTGTGGTAATTCTGTTGTTTTTGATACTGCTGGGACTTTTGGTGTTGATGAAATTTGTGGTGTAGATGGTGTCTGTGAAGATTGTAACCCTTGAGACGTTTGTGAAGATTTTTTCGTCCGCGGAGATAAAGGGGTTTGTTCATTCTCTATAGATTCTTCTATAATTGGTTCCTCTAGTATAATTTTACTTAACGTCTTCTTAGGGAATGTCTTATGTGGTTTAAGTGCTACCTTATTCAAACTAAAGTCTCCTTTGGTAGATGGACTAACATCCTTTTTCGCTGGTTCAACAATTTTTTTTGTCTTATCTTTGATAATAAGTGACAAATCGTTACCATCTTTGCCAATTTTCAACTTAGATGTTGCTTTCAATTCATCATTTGAACTAACATCGTTTATAATTTTACTCTCAGTCTCATTAGCAACGATCGCTGTGTCACTTAATTTCTCTTCAGCTGACTCAAGACTTCCTTTATCTTCTATTTTTGGAATAATTACATCTTTAGCTGGTTTCGCAGTCTCTCTAAGTTCTAGTTTCAAACTAACTACGTCTTTCCTTTTATCGTCTTTGATCTGTTTATTTCTTGATATATCTTTTAACTTCTGTTCTTTAGGTTTATCTTTAATATCCCCTTTGCTTTTTGAAATGACTTTGCCTACGATTTCACTAGTCTTTCCCGACGCTTCCGATGGCGAACTTGCAACGTCTTCGATCCGAGAATCCGCGACACTAACGGCCAAGGTATTGTCGATGCTTTTGACCCGTGTCACAGTCTCGTCGATATCTTTAGCTTTTGCTTCCGTTTCTATTGCACCTGCGCCGTCATTGCCAAGTGATCGATCAATCGAACTCGTTTTATTTCGCGGCTTTTTTAACGTAAGATATGCACTGTTACGCGTAGTATCTTTAACATAAGCTTTTTTCACCGGCAAAACAATCTCCGTATCAACTTGATCCTCTTCCGGAATTCCCGGAATTCTTTTTATCCTCCTCGGAGCGGGCAATCGAACACTCTCTCGTATATGATCTATTTTTTCTACTTTTTCTTTAATTGGAGTAGCTTCTGATACAGTTTTTACATCCTCAACATTATGGCAGCCTTCTTCTTGGAATGATTTACCCGGTGTCAGTGTTTCATTTTCACTCGTTAAAGATTCGTCTGTTTTCATAGATTCCTCCACTTCCGATGATGACTCAGTTCGACTTGGAGTTGGCGATGGTCGATCCACATGTTTCTTTTTTCGTTTGACTTTTTTGATCGTTTTTTTCACTCCACTCTCATCATTGAGTCCCCTTTTGGGAATCGAATGACCCATTTTAGCCTCAACTTCGATTTCTGCTTGCTCTTCTGCCACTAAATTGTCCAAAACTTCCGACTGAACATGTGCTATGGCAATTTCTCGCTGAAGTTGTTCTGCATCTACACTAACATCAGATGATGATCTACGTCTGGTCATCCTTCTGGTGACCTTTCTTTGAATTGCCGCAGCCAATCCCAAACTTTCGTTCTTATTATCCAGACTAACTTGGTGATAAAGACGAAGTTTTGGATCATTTTCATTTTGTTTGTCCTTAATGAGAAACTTTTCAACAAGTAATTCTCCAATTGACTTTTCACGTCTTTCGTTGTATTCGCGTAAGGCTGGATTATCTTTCAAGGCTTGAGATCGGATTTTAATTGTAGGCCGATCTCGGCGTAACTTGTGCGACTGAGGTTGATGATGATCGTGGGATAATATTCGGGGTTTCGACACGTCAATGTCTGCTGTGTCGATAATTCTTCTATGCCGATGATGAGAAGTGATTCCGAGAGGAGGGTATCGTCGCAAGTTACTGTATGATGACTCTGATATGGTTGACAGATGAGGAGAATATCTTCCCAGCGGAGCGTGAAAAGTTCTAAAATAATTAGATAAAAGATGTTGAATATTCAATTTAGTCTTAATGCATTTTGTTTTCCAAAATGTTCCTGAAATCTTGTGGAATATCGTCAATAAAAAAAGTGATTGATGATTTCAGCTTTAATATTTATAAGTCATCATGTATTATATTTATATTTTTTTTAATTTATAATTTGATGAAATTTAAATAACGTTTAACTGTTTGTTTATGATTATTTTTAGTAAATGCTTATACTTTCTAATTATATTACTTAAAGCGCTTTAACTTCAAACGTGTCAATTTGTTTGTCAGCGAGATAACAATCTCACTCAAGAAAGATGTTTCTTTACGCATACTACATGTGTATTAAGTCAAGAAAAATGTGTAAACTGGTTAAATACACTTTACTAAATTCATAATAACTCATTTATTAAAAATATTATTTAAATGTTTTTTATAATTTTATTAATTACGTTTTATTTAATCAATTTTTAATTTTATTCAAAATTTAAATTCATTTAAAAAAAGTCTTATCACTTCAAATCCATTGAATGAAATTCTACTTTCATCATTATTATTATTTTTGTTTTTTATGTTAATAAATTAAAGTCAGTCAGTTTAGTGCAAAAGTAAATTATATATGTTTGTGTCATATGACGTAATAAATGTGAATCACATTGGGGCCGATCAACCGTGTCATTTATCAAAAATTTGTTTGATCGGTTCTTAATGACGTCACGATATCACGGAACCAAGGACGTAATTCGACTAGACCGAGCATCTGTGCTCTACATTTATTTTGGAAAGAACGAGCAGCGCTTTTCTTTACGGAAGCAAGTGGCTCGAACGTTATATACGTGCGTTAATAGATAGAACCGTGACTCTGGCTTTGAAGGCTGAATGTCCCCGGTTGTACGAGCATCAGCAATTGTCAGACTGCCAAACGGATTTTTCGAAAATAAAGAAAAAAACGCAACAACCACTCGGATCCAACTATTTTATTCACGCCACCAACAATTAAAACAAAATCATCCATTCAGTTTAATGCAAATATTATAGCAGTTTTTAAATTTCAAGATTCATTATGTTGAAATGCATAATGTTGCTGAAGAGTTGTTTTGAAATGTGAAAACAATTGTGGAACCAAAAAATTTCGAAAGAAATGTTATTTTGAACATGAAACTTTTTATTGGAACATTTTCGTTTACAAATATTAATAATCAATCAAAAGTATAATATTCCAAATGTTGGCAACTCGCCCTTCTATCTACCAACATTCTACTAACTTGAACTTTAAAGATAATTGACCTTGGTTTGATAAAATTAAGCAAATGCGATGATAAATTGATACGAAAAGAAGTTATACATTTTGAGAAAAGCGCAGCAGACCGAGACGAAGTAGTGCGCCAATTTTCCTTAACATCATTCCACTTTTGATACCGAATGCAAAGCATTTTTCGTTGCGAGTTTAAAGGTTGTTAACATTGCCATGTCACGGGTTAAAAATACCCAAAGCGACGATCTTTTTTGATCAACGTTATACAAATTTTTGTTAATTATATAAAATGGAACATGATGATGCGATATTCCACAAGATTTCTGTAATGTTTAACTAAGACGTTTGTTTATACTTTTATACATTTTAAAAATAAAAATTATAATTCGAAGACAAAGCAATACAAATTACATCTTCAAACAAAGAACAAATAATTGTTAAAATAATAGTTAATAAATTTTGATAATTTGTTATAAATTTAAATTGAAAAAAATTAGAACTCAAAACTGAAGAAAGAGAAGATAGACAACATAGCTTCTGTAACCAGGAAAATTAGAAAACAGAAAAACTAAATATTCATAAATGCTTATTTTGGAAGTAACTGAAATTGCGAAAGTTTAATTAATTTTAAGCAATATTTTTTTGAGTATCACTGATTATAAGCAACATAAAATTAATATTAAACAATTTAGACAATCTTAATAATAATACAAATATAGATAAAAAATATACAACTGTAAAAAAATTAAATATTTAAAAATAAAACATTTCATAAAATCATGAAAAATTATGAAATGGATTATTAAAAATAACTAAAACAAAAGTCCATTCAAAGATTTGAAAACTGTATATGCATTTTCAAATTTCAATAATATGTCAAACATTTTCACATTTTCAAAATGCAAATTGTTTCGACTCAAAATTTTCATTGAATGCTAGCAAGATGCACCTTGTCATCTAAAAATAACGTTAACAAAGTAACTTTAAGACGAACGAAAATCACGCAAGATAAATCTGAATGAACAAATCCAAATGTCAAGAAAAGACAGTTTTTCGCTTACCGACCACAGCCTGTCATGAGTGAACTATGATTGGAGAATGGCCCCCCAAAAAAGTAGGGAGAACTGTCACTGTAGTACGGCATGTTTTCTGAATTTTAATTCAATATTTTCCTCTCAAAAGAATCCGTCAAATCATAAAAAAAATCACACATAAATTCGTCTAAAGTTTAAATTATCACTAAGAGTAATTTTGCAAAAGAAATTCTGTTTCATTCAATTTTGTATCGCTTTTTTTCAAAACTCGATATTATTGGACAAAGTACGGATCACGATTTCTGTGCGGCGGCAGGTGCGACAAACATTCTCACGGTTCAAGGAGCCAAGACCGACTGAGTTTAAGCCAGCGACCCAGTGTAATAATAGAATTCTAGTATATGAAGCTTCCTAGCGTCTAACTATACCCCTAAACTCCGTAATAATTGAACAAACATTTGTAATTGGTGAGATTTCGTGGCAATAAAGTATTCCGCAGTATGATTGTAACTTTCAGCAATCTGCCGATTCGTCTCAGACCGATAATTCAATTATGCTAAGTTTGACGCGTCAAGGCATTCGATTCACATTCTCAAATTTGTAATGATGTTTCTGACATTTTCAATTGAAAAGGATATGATTTATGTTACTGTTAACTAACATGTGTATAACTAACATTTCTTATTGTATTTCTAGGCATGTTAAGAAGTACCCAAATAGCAAAAGATGCTTAAGCAAAATTTAGATGTTTTTGTTAGCTTTAAGATTAAAAAATGCTAGCATGTAAGTAAAGAAAACTCACATGCTTGCATAATGCTAAAAGAATACTATCATTTGCTTGCATTTTGCTTGCAATGTGTGCTAGCAATACTATGACGCATTTACTGCAATTATGCTAACATATGCAACCAATATGCTGTTTGGGTACTTTTCAAGATTACATTTTGAGGATAATTATGAAGTATTGATTACTTCTATAAAAACATTGATTACTTCTTTTAAATTATATTAGAACTTTACATTCTGAAATTGTTAAATCAAAATGTAGAAATGATTGATAAAGAAATAAAAATACATAATAAGTAATTCAAAACTTTAGTTGAAGGCAGTTAACTTTGAAAAAATGATTTGTTTAATCAATTATGTTTCCTTTCCCGTGAAATAATTAGAATTTATAAATATACACAGAGAAAAAAATATGGTTAAATTTGTCTCCAATCACTTTTTATAGTTAACGGAAGCAAACTTTATTTGTATTTTAACGATAAAACTGGAAATTAACTATAAAAATGGTTTGTTTAACCGGAATTTTGCTTGTGTTAACTATAAAAAGTGATTGGAGACAAATCTTACCATAAATGTCTATGAGTGTACATTGTAATTCAAATTTTCGAAATGGTTTTGATTTCACATTTCCCTCGCAGACGAAAATATAATATTTAATTTTATATTCCAAATATATACCATATATGGCAGTATGAATAATTCCTGCAAATAATATATACATTTTATTTTTTCTTACATTTTATATATAATTTTTATACTGTTTTATATATTTTTATACAAAACTCAAAATATATATTTTATGTAGATTCGAAATATATACAAAATATACAAGTTATATATATAATATATAAAAATATATATAACTTATATACAAATTGTGTGAATATGACATATATTTAGAATATACAATTATATTTTATATTTTCGTGCGTGAGAGTTTTCTTTCTTTTGTTGCACATTTTGGTCAGAATGAATATTCATTTTTGAAGTAAAGAAATGCATATGTAAAACTAAGTTTTTAACTTACATATTCCTTTTTATTCTTCGTCATTATTATATTACAAATTATTACAAAATGTTAAAAAAATATTACAGATTATTACAAGATTATCACTTTAAACTGAATATTTATTAATAATCTATAGGAGTTCCCGTACGGAAAAAAATATAAGTCAAAATATATGTTAAAATATATAACTTTTTGCCGCTAAAATATATTTGAAAATATATTTCAAATATATTTTTATATGCAAATATATTTTTGCATATATTTTACAAATATATTTTTACTTATATTTTTACAAATATATTTCAGAAATATATTTGAAATATATATTAAATATATAACTTTTTGCCGAAAATATATGCGCACATA
>JABFPJ010001341.1:0-26544 GCA_022817425.1 Gryon sp. ZL-2020 | reverse complement strand
CGTGAAAGTTAAACATCTTACACACTGAGCTACGAAGACTTCTAATGAAATGTTTTGTAAACATCAACTTAAGTCTACTATAGCATATATATAAGACTAATTTAGCTTGCCCATAAAACCCTATACAGGGAATGTGTGGGTAGGCGTTTCATATCCTTATTGGGCCTGAATATGGCCCTTGTTAGGCCCTATATTGGCCCTACCCTCCAACCCTGCAACGAATTATACAACATTGGGCCTACATTGGCCCAGTTCAGGCTTACCCGTAACGAGGCGAACCCCGACTTTACCAATCCAGGGCCCGCTTTTTAACTAGGCAAGCCTTTTTCAATTTCTACTAGGGTTGTCACATATTTCTTTTCATTGAACTGAAAATGTCGTACTTTTATGAAGTACAGTATTTTTAATATTAAATTTAACGTATAATAAATAATGTAAGGTTGTTTTTTCTCCAAACTTTACTATCACTTATGAAACCTTTTTTGCAAACAAACTGTTGCAGCGTTAATTAACAAAACTTAACTTCGTTGTATATCAATGAGATATCATCGAAAAACAGTCAAAAAAGGATGTGTGGTCGATTCTCACAAAATGTAAATTATACAAACCACTTCTAAATGGAAGAGAAAATTATATAGGATTAATTTAGTTAAAAGATACATCGTAAAATACTTCAAAAGTAAAAGCCATTAAGATAGCAATGTAAATTTTCCTAAAACATGTTTTTGTCTCTGTCTTACTTAATATCTCCTTCACTTCCACTACAATATAAAATGTCCACAAACCCTTGATAAAGTATAGGAACTGTAATGATAATACATCGAGGTAAAAGATATACATGAAAATGTATATGTATTACTCTTTTTGTAGTGAAATTTGGTAATTTTTCACTAACATTTTCAAAATCTAATAACGATATAATTTTTTAAAAGTAAATGTTGTAAAAGGGAATAATGTAATTGTTTGGAATTATTTTGCATCACTGAACCAAATATATTAACATTTATCACACTTTCTTAAGGTTTTTTACAAAATATTTATTTAATAAATATACTTTCCAATAATAATTCACTTTTGCTATAACTGTGATTCAAATAATTTCATTTGAATATCTGAAGATAATCTATAGATTATCTTCTATAGATTTGTACCACATATATATATATATGTGATACAAAATTCAATATTTGATTAGTCAATTTGCAATTAGTCGATACTCAGTATTCTTGAAGTATAATATTTCCATAGTTGATATAGATGAACCTATTAGGAAATTACATAAAAAATAATTTCATATTATAACCGTCTAATACATATTTATGTTTTACCTTATATAAACTAATATACAATCAGTATATTATTATACCATATTAGATGCTGTTTCTTCAGCTACAGAACAATCATTTAAACATTTTTCCTAAGCATATAAACACACATATGTATAGGTTAAAAATAATTTTTAAAATGTGCATGTTCAATTTGTGTTAACTAAAAAATATATCTTACCACTTTTATGATGATCTTCTCCATCCGAGCTAAGATCCGAATCATAGAACTTCATTGACTGTACAAATCCTCTCCAGTTGCTTCTAGATCTACTTCGATCGCGTTGTAAATTATCGAGTTGTTGATCAGACTCCTTGAGCAAGCCTTCCAAAATATCCGGTCTCTCAAGTGACACATTCCCATTATCCTGAGGCTGCGTTTTGTCCTTCGTATCCACACCAATCGCGTCCCTATCGCGCTTCTCCTGTCGCGTCTTCGACGTTCTTCTTCGTCTTACCGGCGGCTGCGGTCGATTCGGGTCCTCGTTAATCCTGTCGGCGCCCTTCGTATCGATGACTTTGCCGTTCTTCAGTGCGTCATTCGTGGTGATTCTTACGCTGCCTCTGCCGACGTCCTTCTTATTATCAGCGCCGCGCGTCCCTCGAACCTGTTTCGACGCAACGTCTTCATTCTTAATAACATTCCTGCTATTACTGCACCGACTTCGTATCACATCGCGCTGACACTTGGACGCTTGCAGCAACTTTTGCGCCAGAACCTTTGTCTTTGACACCTCATTCTTCTCCTCAATCATCTCCAATTCTCGATTTGTCTTAGGCATGATGTACGTGGGATTGCGCGCTTTCTTTTTCTTCTTCTCCTGCTGATTGATCTGAAACATTTGCTCGATCTTCATCATATCCGAATGAGCTTTCGATACGTCGGAAGCCACGGCACGAGAACTCTTCAATCCTTTGGTACTTTCGGTCCCATTGTGTTTGTCCACAATCGGCGAAGTTCGCAACTTCTCAAGATCCTGCAAATTAGCCAGCATCGAATTTGCCGTTCTCGATGGCAACTGCTGCTTCTTTTCCGTCACTCTCGATGGTCTTCGAGTTCTTGTTGGACTGTCAGTGACGCGCGACGTCACAACTACCGATTCCCTGATCTCACTGATGTTACGTAATTTTGGCGCGCTAACTTTAACGCCTGTTGTCTTTAAAATGACCTGCTCAACAGACTCGATATCACGCTGTCGACTGAGTCGTCGTTGCTCGATCATTTCGGCTCGTTGCTCATCGATCGAATCGATGTAAATGCTTCGAAATGACGCGTCAGAATCAACGTAATGTCGTCGGTTTGCATTCTCTGTCATCATTTGCTGACGACCCGATGAACGCAACGGAGACATCCTTACGAGCTTTGGAACGTCACTTGGATCGTCCGTTTGCAAATTACCACGGTAGACCATCGTCGTTACGTATGATTTTGTCTGTTATTTCGTGTACTTTCCCAGGCGATCTTTACAATCGATTCATCACGTTCTTTTCAGATTCAGAATATAACAGCTCTCGATCTGTAAGAATACGGAATTCATTTGATATGACCTTTGATGAGTGAAAAGGTTAAAATAGCATAACAGGACATGGCTTTGTATGAAGATGTTTTCACAAGCAACCTGAATTATGTGCAAAGAAGTATAGATGCCTATCAGATTATGTTCCGCAGTGTGTAATTGGTATATCGAGAGAAAAAGAGAGTGAGAGAGAGAATGGTAATCGCATGTTCTTACGCGGCTAAATTTTATGTGAATATAACAAACCTTACAATAGTCAATCATAACAGGTCTTTCTTTCGGTTTCTTTGCTATTACTTTTTATATATACATTATATATTATATAAATATGTAATTGATTATTAATTTTCTAGTTATAAGTTTTTTTCTTTTTTCAATTGGTTATAAATAGAAAGATAACTGTTTATTAATACTAAAAATTATAATTTTACATTTAGAAAAATATTTTCAAGATACAATTTTGCATGCAAATCTCAACCTGTGGAAAAGAATATAAATTCTTCTTTAATTTTCATTATAAAAAAGTTATAATTTATAATCTTTCTATCACCCTCATTATTACAAAAAAAATAAATAAATCCAGCTTTGATCCGTTCGTAATAATTCAGTTTCGATTGAAATAATCAGGTTTTGGGTTGAATGATTGAAATAATTATTACTTCATTATGTTATATTACTATATATACTTAATTATTTTCCTAATACTTATTACTTAATTATTTTTTAACTTTTCATTTTAAGAAAACAATTTTTCTCAGACAGTTTGTATTTTGTATGACACAATTGAAATATTGCATTTGATGAATGTATTTTCTATATAAACACAAGTTCTCATTTCATTTAATCAAGTCATGCAAAATAATTAGAAAAGTGTGGGTGCTTGATGCTGTGCTTTTTTTTGCAACTGAATAGAGCTCACACGCGTGTATCTACTGTTAAAAATAACAGTAATCGCGTAATTTGTGCGGCTTTAACCAGCAGCGGCATTTGCGAGGGAAGACTCGGGTGGGTGTCTGTATGTAGGTAGTGACCGGGCATCTTGCAACATGCACCATTGCTAAGGAGGTGTGATTTGTTAACACCGTTCCTACTTTGACAGTTGATTTTCTTGAATCGTCCTTCCAATTTTTTTCTTCTTACTCAACGTGATGACGATTTTATTATGTTCGCGCATTAATTTGTGATTTAACTACAGAAACTCATCGTCAACAACATCGTCTTACTTTTGATTTTAGAAGCAAATAAATGCAAGAAATTTAATTTTTATGCATTTTCAAATTATCGGTTTTGTATTTAACACTAATTATATTTTAAATAGACAAATCGATTTTACAAGGTAATGTGATATTTCGAGTAACTGATTATTATGCAATTTGTAACGGTAAATTCTTAATGATACGTAACAGGTGTAATTCGTTCTATGTATGGTAAAAATACAGTTTTTCTAGACACTTTTAATTACTTCCAAGGAAAAATGCCAATGATAACAATCAGTCATCGGTGTATGGTGAATTTCGACCAATTTGATGAGACTTTAAGATAAATACAATGAAGTAATAGTTGAACAGTTATGCTTCTTGACATATTATGTAAAAGTTTAGTATGTCAATAACAGATACAATCAGACATGTTTTTTTAATAATTAATCAATCAAAATGACCAAGATTTTCTTTGGATGACAATGTTACACTTACTCAACAGAAGAGTAACTTTTCTTTATGCATGAAAAACTGTTGATAAGTAAGAAAAGAAAATTTTAATGACCATTAAGTGACTTTTGTATAATTTTATTATTTAAACATTGTAATTTTGTTACATCGAAAGAACAGTTATTTTAATTTAGCCTCCATACAAATTGTAAAAAAATATAAAATATATATTAATTTTTGTTATTTTTATTTGGCTTTTTTATATTTTCTTTCTTGAGTCACAATACCAAAAAAGTAGTAAGCATTTATCAATCTTTTTGCCGTGTATGTTTAATAAATTTTACAAATTTTTCGCTATCTTTTTTTCTTTCTTAAATGCTTTACACTTTCTGCGACTAAAAAGAAGTGGCCCACTCACTGAAGGTAGTAGGCGATTTTTCTTGGAAACAAATATATATTGCATATTGTTTATTTCTTGACATTGATGAAATTATTACTTTCTTAGACTGACGTCAATGGAAAATCTACATTGGATTCTAATTTGAATAAAAATGAATATGAATTTATCATGTTTTTTTCATATATATCAAAATTTCATTTCAATTTCTCTTTCAAGATAAATGTGTAAAAAAGTATGTAAAATTCATTAATTAATACAATATTCTTTTTATTAGAAAACTTATAAAAATGTAATAGATTGTATTAATCAACTTGATCTAATTTGTTATATCAAAATGAAACTAAGTATTCAAACAAAGCTTTTTTATCTTATCTAGTTTTTCCATCTATTTCATTCGAACTATTGTTTTATGTAATATCTGTTTTACAGCAAAGTAAAATAAAAATTTTAGTTAATATTTCAATTAATATATATATATTCCTGACGAAACAAAATATATATTATTAAAATATACGCAAAAATATATGTAAAATAGATCAAATATATTTGTTCAAAAATATATGTGAAAATATGTATGAAAATATATGCGAAATTTTATTTAATTTTATAAAAATATATTCAAAATATTTTGCATATATTTAAGTGGCAAAAAGTTAGATATTTTTGCATATATTTTCAAAATATAGTTTCCATCGTGAGAAATATGAATTAATGATTATGAATATTTCATAAGAAGTAATTAAAATTATGTTTTAATTAATTAGTTTTGCTAAGTAGTTATTTAAGGATTTATGTAAGAGAAAAGTACATGTGAATATGACTAATTTGCGCACCTATATCTGATCCAGTTTTAAATAATCCGTAAAAACCAATGACATGTTTCACTCCAAGGTGATGATCGTTCTGTATCTATGAAGTATCCGTTAACCATGAGCGAAACCCACACTTATGAACATCAGAAATACAGAGTCGAATGATTTTCACTTTGCGGAAATGCGCGTACTTCATGCATGCATGCGTGCTCTGTTATACATTTTTTTCACCTAACAAGTATTTATTAACTGATGTAATAATAATTTATCGTTTCAGAAAAAACTATTATAAGTCATCAAAAAATATATTCCAAACGTTAATAATAATTTTAAAAACTGTTTAAAAATCAGTAGAAATTAATTTTTTTTCAATAACAAACTTTAAGTTCTTAAAATTATTATCGAAAAATTTAAATAAATTTGTTATTGGGAAATATTGATTTAAAATCTAATTTTGACAGTATAATAAATTGTATAAAATATAAAATTTTCTAAAATGTAGAAAAAAAAATTTTTTTTTGAATAAAAATAGTATAATGAAAACCAACAGCGCAAAGAGATGTAATCGGAAGCGAGATGTTTGAAGTTTCGTATCGTAAGAAGAACTGAATGTAGCAGAAAAGTCGACAGTGGCGGTAGATACATAAAACTAAACGTAATCATATACACGGGCTTGTACACCTCTTCCTTTCCTTTCCAATCTGCGCCGCGAGCGACAGAGTGTTGGCAGCCTGCCAATCGTATTCAAGTGGGGAAAAACTTTAGCATCTTTTGGATAGTAGATGGTCGTTCCACTCGTTGATTCGCACGTGCACGCAGTTGCCTTTGCGTATTATAATATGCATATACACCCACATGTCAACGCACGCTTTGTGTGGGGGTAGAAGTTGGCATTGACACGCTATGTTGTACCTTCGACTATCAGCTACAAAAGTTGCCGATTTGTGTGTTTATAGGATATATCAATCATCCTTCTTTTGGCAATCTTTCTTTACAAACAAAACAGTATTTGATACAAATTAAACAATTTTTTTAATTTTTTTTAGACTAATTAGCTAAAATAAATTATACAAATTATCTCTTGTTATTTTCTAGAAATAATTCTATTACTTTTTTGTTACTTCTTTTTTTGTAAGAACTTACTTTTGCTCACAGTATTATACAAAATACGTAAACTGTTTTATGCGTGTACTAAATAAGTAAAGTAAGAAGAACTAAGTAACTGATCCAACTTGAATATTTACAAAGACAAATAATTAAAATAACTAATTATAGTAATTAATTAAAGCAAGCTAAATTTTTTCTGAACTATAGTTGAAATATTTTATTTAATTAAATACGAAAAAATATATATATGTAAATTTCGTATTACAATAATATGGTTGATGCTTAAGTACTCTAATCGAGTTGAGTAATTTGATCAGATTGCCATTTCACAGCCGTGCTTTAACTAAGAATGAAAATATTATACCAGTAGATCAGCCCTTGATCGAGACCTGATATGTGTACTTTAATTTACATAAATTTGATTAAGCTTATCAGTATTATACTAATATCCAAAGTTACATTACATATAATTTCTGTTTCTCTGATTTGAAAGTCAAATCAGGACCTCATCTGGTTGCCTTATTAAAACCATACTGGCCTTATTATATATAATATAACCATATTAAAACCTTATTGGCCAAACCCGATTTCACTTTTCTATTTTTGCATTTGTTCATCTAACAATAATTTTTTCTCACATAAAAGTTATGAAAAATGTTGATTATTTCAAGTGAAAATTCGTTATCATCATTGCAGTTCCGTGTTCTAACAAAATTAACAAAAGCTATATTTCTTCTTCATGTAACTTTATTAAAAATATATTTATATGACGTTGCGTCAATGAAATAATATTATGTAAGGCATATTACGAGCACATCTAGAATATATTTCTGCATGTTTCTCATATATGTGCAGTTAGAAACATTACTCAGGTAGGTAACATAACTGTCCTTCACGACCGGATATGATGAGCACGCGTCGAGTATCCGCTCTTCAGACGAACGGAAATGACCTTTGTCTCGTTATAAAAGGTTGTCACGTTCCATACGTTGATTAAATGAAATACAAATATTCATTTCTTTGACCATTTTCTTTTCGATGATAAAAATATTACGTTAATAGTCGTTTCATATTACCAACAACTAAGAGAAATGTTAATATCATTTTTATAAAAATGATAAAGCTGAAGAAATTCCTTCTTTGAAATATATAGAAATATGCAATGATTCGGCATTAATTTATGTGAAAGAGTAAAAGTATTAAACTTATGTAACGAGAATTACAAGTTATTATAACATCAGTGTAGTTTTATAAAAATATTGTTAGCAATTTTATATTATATTAGTACATTATTAATAGGATTATATATATATATACACTATAATAAATACGTTAATGCTAAACAAGATTTTATTGTAAATCACGTTGTTTGGCAGTTTTGATTAGATAAGAAAATTAAATGCGCTTAATGAAACTGAAGTAATTGTCCCCATCTGAGCAGATTTAAACATGCCTAATCAGACTGACTGGCGCCTGACTTGATTACTTAATAAGACGTATTTGAATTTGATGCCGTAGGTTTTATGTGGTCATAGTTTTATGACTCGAAAGTTATTATTAAGTTCTCATCATAAAGTAATCTTTTAATACTATTATAGAAAGATAATAGTATGTAAATTTGCAAAAACATTGAAAATAACTAATGATCATGTAAAGATGACATAATGAATCTAATATATAATTTTTTAAGTTTATTTTTGCAATTTACCATTACCATTTAATTATAATTTCGCAGAATATTTATTCATAAAAGAAGTTATTGAAGGGAAAATATAATAATTGTATCAGTGCTTTAGTCAAAAGAATGAATCTTTATTCAATATGACTTTTTTTTGTACATTAGTTGACAGATACATTATACAAAATTACGGAAAAATTGTTGAATAAGTTTCAATGATTAATTCATACAATATGAAATAAATACCTTTATTGATTCCGGTCCAAGAGAAAAGACAGCAAAAAAGCAATATATGCTTGGAATAAGGTATAGCTGATTTCATCCATCAAATTCCATATTCCTTTAATATCGCAGTGAAATTTGAAAATACGTTATTGAAAATCCGAATCCATTTGATATCCTGTTCGCGCCTTAATTCCACTTGTCTTGCAAACATAATTTAACGCAAAATTAACTGAACTTGATAAATCCACGAGTCTTCCAAAATAGCACTTTTTTATCCAAAGAATATCCAACGTAAAATGATTTTCTTCGAAATTCAAATGAATGTATAATTACAATGTTCCTCTCTTTTCCCTCCTCTTAAGTTACAGGCTCAACGAATGGATGACAAAATATACGTTCGGCTTTTTTGCGAATTTTCTGTTTCCTAAATAACTAACGACGATTACAAATGCTGAAATTTCATTCGATTGCGTTCGATCAAAATTCATTTGACAAAATTTAATATTTGTAAAAATAACATTTTAGCAAGACAATTTTTTGAATTAATAAATGCTGAAACTTGATCGAACGTTTGACAATGTCTAGAATTATGTAATCCAGTTGATTGCAACATTTTCTAATATATAATACAAAAATAAGAACAAACTTTAAAAAGTAAGAACAAAATTATTACGAATTTACCAGACAAAAAAAATGATCCTCGAAAATGCGCAATTCGATGAAAATCCGAATCCCTTTTGTTCCAACTTTTCCTATTTTCCTCCCTATAATCCTGAGACGTTATGTCATCCTTAAACCATCATTTTGCCCTGTCTCCGCTTAATTACAATTGTTTCCATTTATTAGAACGTATATATGCTCAACATCCATCTATACGCATTCCATCGTACACGCGTGCGAACGTGTACATTATCCATCCAAGACGTAAAATCGTGTGGAACTCAGTTTTTTCATTCATTGTGTTACAATCCAATGTGATATACAAAAAAAGAAAAAAATACATTAGTCCTCTTAATAAAATACAATTATGACTATGTTCGTACCACATGAATAATTAAATTATATTAACTTAAAATTAATAAATCTATTTATCTACACAATTTAAACATATTACATATTTTCAAAATTAAGTTTTTAATTCTGAAAAGTTCTCGGCATTTTTTAATATTATGTTTTTTTTATAAAAAACATAGGATTTATACATCAAAATAGTTAGATTAATTTATTTCAACTGAATCTATATAGAAATACTTATAATAAATAATTCTATGGCACATTAATTTAAAAAAAAATAATATATTGAAATGAAAAATATCAACTCAATTATTTCATTTGTTAAAATATTCCTTATTAAGAAATGTACATTTATATTAAAAATAGTTTATTTTTCTTGAAGTCCGTCTAATAAATTAAATAATCATTAATATTACTGAAATTGCGTGATTAAATAAAGATTTATGTTGTATACAACAAATTATTAAAAATTCGAAAATGAAAGAGACTAAATACCATAGATTTATACCTTTCAATAAATCATTTCAATGCATAGTTATATTTTGATATAAATACATCATTTCCTTTTACCACAAAACATGTGTAAAAAAACGTCTGTACTTACAAACCTATACAAAAATGTTGTTTTTTCTATAGAAAAATAAATTTCATCAGTGGATTCTCTTTTTTACAAAATATTAACTGATACATTTTATTTAAAAAAAAACGTAGAAATTGTATGAATAATTATGAATATTTGCAATATAAATGTTGAAAGCAAATAATTTATAAATAAAACAACATAAAAATTACGTGATAAATAAGCTAAATCTGAGATCAATTATTGTTTAATGGGTCTAGTCCAACTGAAGCCTTCTATCATGATACAGAATTGCATTTTTATTGAATATTAGATTATAGATAAAAAGATAATTTACTTATTTTACTTGGACAAATCGAAAAAAAAAACGTATTTCTTGTTATTCATAATTGCAACAATGTTTTTCAATTAATCCGGTATTAAATGAATTGAAGTAAAAAGGTATTAAAGCAAAGCTATATATGTATACAATATATGAGCATTTGCTTGTATCAACATTAAGAATTAATATACATACACACTAGTCGTACGAGCGAGATCTGGAGCGGGATCTTGATCGTGAATAATTGCGACGCAATGGTGAATAAGTCGGCGAGCCACGACGACGAGAACTGTAGCTACGCGAGCTACTTCGACCCCGTTCTCTATCTTCGCTGCGACCTCGGTCACTTCCATTATGATCTTCTTTTACACGAATATAAGCCACCTCACCCTGTAAAAAATATTTTTATTATTATAAATTTGTATACAATATATATTATTTTTATACAAAATTTATAATACAGTAATTATCTTAGAGTCATATATTGATCTACTTTGGAAAGTTAACTTGAAAAAACAATAATAATAAAGTTCGTCTATTATTAAAGTTTATCAAGTTATTCCATACAGAATCGTATATAAAAAGAAATGATATTTACTTCGTGAGATCGAAATCGTGAGTCATCAAGTTTCTTGACGGCATATTTCATGTCTTCGTATCTTAAGAACTCGACAACACCTGTGCCGTCCTTGTATACGTCAGCAAAACATACGTCACCAGCTTCGCGCATATGATCCTTTAAGTCCTGCCAGCTGCCTGAAGGTGGCAAACCTGTAACAAGTACTCTGTACTGCGAACGACGGGCCGGTGGCCCTCTACCGCGAGAGTTACTCATGTCACTACGTCCCCCTCGTCCACCATCGCCATTTCGCCCACCGCGAAAGTTATTACTCGGACCACCACCACGGGGAAACTCAACCCGTATTCTGTAACCATCGTAATCGTACCCATCTCGAGCATGCACTGCATCCACAGCGTCTCTGGAATTTATTACATTTCTGTCAATTTACTTTTATATATCGAATTTTCATTTAGAATTTAATTAAAATGTTTATAGAATAAATCTTAACAGGTAACAAAATATAATAACCATTTTTATAGTACGATGTTCGTGAATATCTACTACAAAGTATTTAAAAAATCTTTTCTTTTTAATATGCAATATTTTTAATATATTAATTTAAAGGAGATGCCAAGTTAAATATGTATACATTTAAAGAATGTTAATATATAACATTTAAATGTTATAAGTGAGCTGATTCATAAGTAATTTACATATTCTGATATCTAAGAAATAATGAATAAAAAGAAAATAAAAAATAAATTACAATCTTTACAAAATCGTATAGGAAATAGTAATAACTTCATGTGAGTGTACCTTGGATCATCAAATTCGACGAAAGCAAATGCAGGCCCCCTTCGGTTTTTTAAATCTACAAAAGTAACTTTACCAAATTTGTAAAACAAATCCTGAATATCCTTGGTTCTGATGTCAGGTGGTAAATTTCCAACATAAATTCTGCACTCATTTCTTCCATTATGAGACATTTTTGCTGCGATTTGATATTTAAGAATTTGTCGATGAAATAAAACACAAGCTTGTTACGTTCTACTGAACACTGAACAGTGAACAGCAAGATTACTTTCACCGTTTTGTGTTGGTAACCTTTGGTAACTCGTGTAATAAACCAAACAATTCGATCAAACAGACAAAATGGCCGAAGCCGCATGCTATGGTGATATGATATATACTTTAATACTGTAATATGATGACAGTATATTTTAAAAGCTCAAATTAATGAGAGTTTAAATATTTTATCATTATTGTTTCTATGATTGTTATTAATTTAGAAATTCATTAAAATAACATGTATATCGACTTCGCATCCATGAAAATCAATATTTTTACTAAAGATTTTATTATATTTAGCATTGAGAAATTGATTCAAGCAAACATGTATGTATATTTTTTACAATAACTTGAATCTAAATAAAATATTACAGTATAAAATTACGTTATTCAATGTAAAATGTTGTCATTTTTCTACTGGCCGCCAAAAGTGTGACGACTGCGCATAGTCACGTGATCTTAATGTTACTCCGAATTTCAGAATACTTTTCTATACATTGCTTAGCGTATTAAAAAAAGGACAATTATTTTTAAAATTGATATTTATTTACATAAAATCTCCATAAGTTCGATAATTAAAAAAAAATTTTTATCGTTATAAAATATATATCAAATGCATACTTACCTGAAAATTTACAAGATGTCTCAGTTCCAGTCGTCAGTATTAAATATATTTGTTAAATAAATAAATTTAAGTTTTTAATCAATTTTTACAATTTATTTGTTACAAAATAATTCTAACAAATATATATATGAGGAAACTATTCCATCAGGTTTTAATTTGATTATTAAAAAACAACTAACATTGTAAAAGTATCAAAGTTATTTTCTTAAAATCTCAAAATGAACATTAAGACAAAGAAAAATAGAAAGAAGACTTGGTATATAGTCAAATAGATGAACTTTTATTCAACATTTTTTACATCATATCTTATCTGAATGATAACACAAATTTTGTTATTGCAATTCTTTTGTCGATAAAAGTATAAGTAAATGTTCAAAATGTAACACTAATGCATACAATTTGCAATAAATACCTTAATTGATTCCAATCCTAGAGAAAAAGACAGCGAAAAACCAATGAATCCATATATGCCTTCGGAAACCTAGATGAGCATTCCGACAAATTGCATTTCCTTAATCTCAGTCAAATTTTCGAACGTGATAATCAAATCCAAATCCATTCGATAATCCTGTCCGCGCATTAAATCCTTCATCCCAATAAATTTATAATCCGATACAAATCTCAGAAAATCCCAGCTTTTTTAAATTTATTTTTGTCTAATATATATATATTTTTATTTATACTATATTTTCTATGCACAGAACATCGAGCTAATCCAGATCCAAATTCCCGCGATGTCACACAACAATCCACGAGTCCTCGGACGGGAGCACTTTTATCCACCGAAAATCCAACATAAAAGGATTTTCTCCAAAACTCGAAAAACGACAATTACAATGTTCCTCTCTTTTCCTCCATTTGAGTCACTTTTTGTTTACAGTTCAACGAATGGACGACGAATATGCGTGAGGTATTGCTTAATTTTTCTTTTTTATCCAAACAACTTCAACAACACTTCAGAGCTCTGCAATCTTTATTGATTTCGTTTGATTAAAAATCGAGAAATAGAAAATAAAAATGTGCTTTTTTCTAAATTCTCGAAACTTAATCAAACGTTAGACGATGTTGCAACTTAATAATAATTAGGTGAAGAAAAAAAAATGATTTTAAAGAGAAAAATAATAAAAGAAAAATAACATGATGAGCGAAGAGTCACAATGGATTTACCCAGAGCAACGATGAATTTCCATATTAATTTTGTTTGTTTGTTTGCAATGTGATTTTGCAAAGATGAGTATGTCTGTATTTTCGAATAAGTAAGTGAGATAAATTGAAACAATATCCTTGAAAATGTAATCCGATGAAAATCCGAACCTCTTTTGTTTCCCATTTTCTTAATTTGCAATCCTGAGATCAATGCTGAACCGTGTTTATCCTTAAATCATCATTTTGCCCTGTTTGTACATAAGTATACACTTTTCTATTTCCACCCAATAGGAACGTACATCCTCGTTTAAAATAATGCTCGATATCCATCCGTACGCATTCCATCGTCCACACGTGCGAACGTGTACATTATCCATCCAAGAAGCAACATCGTGCGGATTTCAGTTTTTTCATTCATTGTGTTATAATCCAATCCAATATACAAAAACAGAAAAAATACATTAGTTTTTGTTTATCAAGATAAAATTATCAATAGGTTATTTTTGAACATCATAAAGATTACATTTATTTTAATGACTACGAAATATTTTTCAAAAAACTAAATTGGAATTTCAGTTAAACAATTTAGATATTTTATACAAGATGCCACATTTTAAAGGACTCATTTTTTAAACGACTTAATATTTACAAAATTAGCCCTTTCAAATGGAACATTCTGCATATGTAAGAATATATTTTATATTTATTTAAGTAATCTCATTAAGTTATTCAGTTTTATTAAAATAGTCTTTTCATTTTACTTTATATATACTTCAATTTTATTTTCAAGTACGCCAAATTTCTTTTAAGTGATTTCAAAGAAATTTAACGATATTGTAAAATTTAATACATTTAACAACATTTTGGAAACAATTTAAAAATTGAGGAAAATGTTTAATCGAAATATGAAAATCTAATTTAAGTTTATTCAATATGAGAGAGGTTTTGAAATTATTCATAACCCATATTTTACACAAAATATTATATTCGAAATATCATATTTAAAATGAATGTAATTTTTTTTGTTTACTAAAAATGCAACATCGCTCATATTATTAGGTACAGAACTACAAAAATTAGTGCTAACTGAAAAGAGGGAGTAACTAAATGTTTTGTATCTAAAGTTAAAGGAATCGACAAAAATGGGATAACTCTTAAGTCACTTAAGGAATGCAACTCGAGAGGAATATTGTAAGGAATGTTCTGTGAAATATTTCAATACTGAGTTATATAAAAAATGTAGTACATGCTTTCTTATTGTAAACGTACATATGACAACGGTTAACAAGCGGAAAAATTAATCAAAAACTCGGCACAATATATAAATTTAAATAATTCAATTCGATTGTTTCTCTCTGTCTTTCTCGGCGTGGTTTCAAATAAAGGGGAAAAAAACAAGACATTCAAGTAACTTTATAAACTAAACACTGACGATCGCGTATTTTCGATGATTTTTTATCTTTCCTTCGTTTTTTTACACATAGAAAGCATTGGTTATTTACTTATAACTCATTTCATTCATTCAACTTGAATTTCAAATACATTAGTGTTATATATATACAGATTATGCCGACGTTTCATATATACTTTATAAAAAGTAAATACATTGCAATATTTTATCATCATCAACGAATCATCATTAAATAGAAGCCAATTAATGAAGAATGATAAAAATTAAAATAATTCATATGGGGGATAAAAAAAACGATTTATTAGACAGTCATAGAAATAAGCTTAAAAAATAGTTATAAAAGCATAAATTAGAAGTCAATTTGAAATAGATGTTATTATAAAGTAAGTTTTGCTTTTTCGAAGTCAACGAAAATCCAATTGATGCTTTTCTTATAATAATTAATAACTGAATGTCTATATAAAGAGAGATTATTTTATTTTACTCGGACGAATCTTTGTATAATGTATCTTTTTTTGTTTTCTTTTTCGTTTTTTCTTTTAAAGACATAAATTATGTTCTTCACTTAATCTTGTTTTCAATGAATTAGTCAAAAGGCGTGAGAGCAAAGCTATATATGTATACAATATATGAGCATTTGCTTGTATCAACATTAAGAATTGATATACGTACACACTAGTCGTACGAGCGAGATCTGGAACGGGATCTTGATCGCGAATAATTGCGACGCAATGGTGAATAAGTCGGTGAGCCACGACGACGAGAACTGTAGCTACGCGAGCGACTTCGACCTCGTTCTCTGTCTTCGCTGCGACCTCGGTCACTTCCATTATGATCTTCCTTTACACGAATATAAGCCACCTCACCCTGTAAAAAATATTTTTATTATCTACAACTTTTTTTTCATACTTCGAAATAAAATTACAAGTAAATAATAAAAGACTCTAAAAGGAAAAACAAAAATAGAACGACTTTAAAGTTGAATAGAGTAATGTTTTAAAAATATAATTATCGTCATTAAGATAATTTATTAAGTATGTAATTAACTATAAATGTACAGACAAACACAACTTTAAGAATATTAATTTTGTTTGAATAAAGTATAAATTCAAAAATCTGTAATGCATTTGTAGGATTTTTTTTTATTTTAATATTAGACCAATTTAAGTATAAATGAACATGTTTGAATATCATATAAGTAATGATATTTACTTCGTGAGATCGAAATCGTGAGTCATCGAGTTTCTTGACGGCGTATTTCATGTCTTCGTATCGCAAGAACTCCACAACACCTGTGCCGTCCTTGTATACGTCGGCAAAACATACATCCCCAGCTTCGCGCATATGGTCCTTTAAGTCCTGCCAGCTGCCTGAAGGTGGCAAACCTGTAACAAGTACTCTGTACTGCGAACGACGGGCCGGTGGCCCTCTACCACGAGAGTTACTCATGTCACTACGCCCCCCTCGTCCACCATCGCCAGTTCTTCCACCACGAAAGTTATTACTGGGACCCCCGCCACGGGGAAACTCAACCCGTATTCTGTAACCATCGTAATCGTATCCGTCACGGGCATGCACCGCATCCTCGGCATCTCTGTAATTTAATTATTTTAGTCATTTTTGTGCCACTTAAACATATACTTAATAATATAATACATACAATCATTAATTGACATTTAGATTATTGAAATAATTAATTATTCATTTTTTTAACTAAAATCTCTTTAAATGCAAGAAACTGAAAAAAAGAAGAAAAACGTTTTTTTTTTTTTTTTAATAAAATTATAATTTTAAATAATTTTATAGTCTGTACAAGCTAACAAGACACCAAGAAATCGTAACATTTGTTTTTACTGGAGTAATGCTATTTATGTAATCTATTTACAATCATTATCTTATCTCGAAAGAAAAGACGATTCAACAATTTTTTTAACTAAGATAAAAAATACATAAAGTTATTAAATTATAAAGATTAATTTATACCATCTTTATAAATTTTCTTTAATGTGCATTCTTTTTCATTTTATTCTAGTCTGGTCTCAAAAATACTAACCATTAAGTTCACATGTAATAAATTAAAAGAAACTCAAATATTGATTTGCTCCAAATAATGCTCTTAAAGAGCATTACTGATACAATCATATTAATCGAATAAAAACAAATAGTTAAGTCAATTAAATTGTGTCGATTAAGTATGTGGTTTATAATGACGAACATGAAATCGTTTACGTGGATGACGAAATAACCTTGTCGTTAAAAGTGCCAGCTATCTTTTTAAGATATCCAACAAAAACAATCAACAATTTAAAATTGTTGTACATGAAAAATGAATAAAGCTTAATTACTATTATTTTTGTATTACATAAGTATTTTAAAAAAGAACAAAAAACAAAGAAATATGAAAAAAAAGTTGGCGATATGTTTGATATCTAAAACAATTGTACACGTACCTTGGATCGTCAAACTCGACAAAGGCAAATGGAGGTCCCCCTCTTCGGTTTTTCAAATCGACAAAAGTGACTTTACCAAACTTGTAAAACAAATCCTGGATATCCTTGGTCCTGATGTCGGGTGGTAAATTGCCTACGTATATTCTGCACTCGTTTCTACCGCCGTGCGACATTTTTTACTTTTCTTCAATTCAACAAAATGTTTTCGTTGTAAGAGCTTCTAATCAAGCACAAGCCGTTCCGTAATGCCACTAAGCTGAGAGCTGAGACTCAAGAGAATGGAGAGAGAAGTGTTATGCGCGCTAACCTACTCCAATCTTCGATTCCAATGCGCCAAAGCCATGTAGTATTCGATTTAAAGAACAAGATGGCGGAACCGGTGCTACCGGTTGGTCCCCTCAAATAGTTTGTCACATGACATCATGTAAACCAATCAATGTTTGTTTATTTATCGAATCGAATTTTTCCTTTTTTTTTGTTTATTTTTAATATGACAGAAACAGGACAGTTCAAGATTTTCTATCTTTATTATAGAATATATACTTAACATACTTATAATATATATATATACTAGTAATTATATTAACAAAATTACAGTAACTTCGTTATTACAGTTAATTTTATATAGTTAAGATAATATTATAGCTTATTATTTAATTCATTAAAGCATTTGTTAATAAAAAAAATTGAAGCATTTTTTAAGAATATTATTAGAAAGATATTAAAAATTTTTATCAAAATTGCTAAGAAAATTGAATAATTTGAATAAACTTTTTCAAAACATGTTCAACCAATAACGAACAACTTTATTAAAGGAGCTTATTAACGAGATTTGGATTTTGTTAGATATTATCTAAAAGAAATAAGTTTTAAGGTTAGAATGTGTTCTGTTTAGATTTCATGTGTGCTAAATAGAATTTGATTTTAATATTTTAAATTGATTTGATTTTCTTTTTGTTTTTTATGAAATTAAAGAATAAAGGATGGTTTTATTAAGTGCAATCAGACACAGTATTAGAAAAATTGTAAAGCATAATAAAAAGAGTCTAAATGTCAAAAAAGAGAGGGAACCAAAATTGAAAAAAGATGTTCAACCAAGTAAAGTTTATACTTACTTTTCTCTTATATATAATTAAAATAAATATATTTTGAAAAAAATGAAATTAAAATAAACTACTAAGTTAACAAATATTAAATTCAGAAATAACCTAATTATTTTATGTATTAGAATCTTTTAATTTATATAATATATATGTAACTAAATTATAAATTAATTAAATTTTTTATTACATAACTATTTTTATATATAAATGAAAAAGTATTAATATACAATTTTCTATTCAGTCTTTGAGTATCCTGTAAGTAAACCTGGCCGACTACGAGTTTATGTTTGGGGTTTAGCGGAGCATGGTGCACTAGGCACATTAGAACGAACAGCATTCTCTGAAAATGTTTCATTTATTGGAAAGCCAAGTCGTTCATATTTTGGTGAAAAACACAATGTATACGATGTCACATGTGGATATGGTTTTACTGTATTTGCCGTCAGAGAAGACAAAGAATCGATTCTTTATGGATGTGGAATTAATACAGATTCGCAAATAGGTTTGAACTTTTGTTGCATAACTAATTCACTTATTATTTATATACACATTTTTACACTTATTTTCATCACAGGTTATCATCCAAAAGACAAGAAATATCAACAGGATATAATTATTAAACCAAGACCCGTTCCTTTACCTTTAAAAAATAAATCTGAGAAAGTGATTGATTTGTCAGCTGGTCGAGCTCATTTATTAGTACTTACAAACGAGGGACTTTACACTTTAGGCAACAATGGTTATGGTCAATGCGGAAGACCAATTATTCATAATGAAAATTATAACCATAGCAATTTGGTCAATTTTATGCCTGATATTAAGGGAAAGAAAATGACTGCTGTAACCGCAGGACAAGATCACAGGTTTCAAATAGTTAATTTGTTCGCATATAATAAGCCTAAACTAATAATAATTATAATAGATTAATAAATAGTAACAAACAATGATATTATCGTGAATATTATTATCCATAATGTAAGGGAAATGTGTTTTGTATATTGTTCGACTTATATTTTCAATTGATTATTAATTTGCAGCATGGTTTTAACAGAAACTGGTGAAGTTTATACATTTGGCTGGGGCGGTGATGGACAAACTGGATTAGCTCATTATCGTAATGAGTACAATCCATCTTTAGTCAAAGGAGATTTAGCTGGAGAAAGAGTTGTTAAAGTAGCATGTGCTGCCGATTGCGTTTTAGCTCTCACTGGTACATTGTTTGTATTTTTTGTATTAGCAATGAATGATTATAAATAGTATCAATTTTTTATGTCATTACATCAACAGATAAAGGTAAAGTTTATGGATGGGGTAACTCAGAATACAGTCAACTACCTACCAATGGTGATTTCTATCAATTAAATGTAGCGACAGAGTTAACATTGAGCGAAGAAATAGGAACTGTCACTGATATTGCTACTGGAGGAACATTTTGTATGATTTTAAATAGTAAGGCAAAAATTAAGAAAAAAAGATCAGTCTTTGATTATTAGCTTTTACATTCATTCGAAGAAATTAAATATATTAAATGAAATAATCCAAAATATAAATATGAATCTTTTATAGATGAGGGTAATGTTTATGTCTGGGGATATGGTATTCTGGGACTTGGACCAGACGTGCAAAATACTGTTAAACCTACTCAAATCCCTAGTCGATTTTTCGGCATAAATGAGTTCCAAAGAAACGTGAAGGTAAAAAATAAAAATATTTAATTGTTGCCTAGTAATTAATCATAATTATTAATAATTATGTGTATTTTAGGTCAAAAGTATTTATTGTGGAATTAATCATTTAGCGGCAACAACAAATATGGGAGATTTATACATGTGGGGTCGAAATAAATTTGGCTCTTTAGGCTTCGGACATCTTAACGATCAAAATTTTCCATTAAAAGTTCGTAAAATAAAATACATTAATTATATTTAATTATTAATTTAAAAGATAACAACAACATATAATTCATTTATACAAATTAAAAAATGTGTATTTATTTTTAGGTATCAATTAGTGCTCAAGTGAAAAAAGTAACTTGTGGAGTAGATCATACTGTTGTTCTATGTCATCCTTTTATTTAAAACAACGCAACTGCAAATTAAATTAAATATTTGCAGTTTAAATTATTTTGTACAATTTTTTCTTATAGATAAATATGTATATACAAATAATATACGATGTATATTTTAAATTGTTTAACAATAAAATACAAATACAATGTATTATTTACTAAATAAAAGAATGGAAAATGTGCAAATTTATATATTTTTTATATAAATTTGCATAGTTCAATATAAAATATCTATTTTGACATTTAAAATTACTACCAACATAACAGTACAAAATGGATCAAAACAACATAAACCATTCCCTTCCTGAAGAATAAATGAGATGGCGTTATTGTTGTGCAAGCACTTTTTTTATTATTATAAAGAAACCAAGTAGTGAAATAATATCATAACAAGCACGTGTTCTTGTCATGCGGACTTTAATGAATCAGACAAAACTACAATTTGTTTATGATATTTATTCTTAACATTAAAACTTAAGTTATTCTTAAAAGTTATTCGATTCTAACCTTAGGAAAAGCATGACGGTTTATCACGACGAAGTCGAGATTGAAGATTTTGAATACGACGAAGACGAGGATATTTATTATTATCCCTGTCCTTGTGGTGACCAGTTTCAAATTTCAAAAGCCGACTTATTAGCTGGCGAGGAAGAGGCAACTTGTCCGTCATGTTCTTTAGTTGTCAAAGTGATCTACGATAAAGAAGCTTTTGCGGCGAAATTTGAACAAGTTGAAAACAAAAGTGCTCGAGAAGTAACAAAAATTGTCGCTTAATTTGGGTAAATTATTATTATATTCAACATCTCTTTTTTATTTGTATAATACATTATGTTTAATTACGACAATCAAATTATTTTTATCTTAATTTATTTTCAGATTGAAATAAAAAAAATAAAAAAACGTAAAAAATGGCAGGCCGAGGAAGAGGACGAGGAAAATCTTCAATGTCTTTTACGACAGAACAGCTGGGAATAGCAAAAGGGGATGTTTTGCCAATAATATTGCCGCCTCAGAAATTTCCACCGCTGGAATTTAAACCAATGCCAATTAACGTGACAAAAGAAATAAATTATATAATTGAATTAAAGAAGGACTATGCCGAGTCAATGCGAGAATCAAAATACAACGTAGCACCGCTTGTAATTAAGAAAGATATTGAACGATTTTCCGATCGCTATCAATATCTTGATGGATCCAGTAAGCAGAACTATGAGAGTTTATACGACTGGACGAGGGTGCCGAATGAATTGAAACCCACGATGGTCAAACGAAAAGTTAAAGAAAAAAGTCAGAGAGTTGTTGTTAAGAAGATGAAAGTTAAAGATGTGAATGTCGAAAAGAAGCTGCAAGAATTAGAGAGCAAAGAAAATAATCAAGAGAGTGACGTCGAAGATGAAGATAAGGATGAAGACGAGGAAGAAGATGAAAAGGATGTTAATAAACAGATGGAAGGCGAGGAAGAGGAGGTCGATGAGGAGATGGACGAGGGAACCGATTATGTTAACAGTTACTTCGATAATGGCGAGGGTTATGATGATGAGGATGATAATATGGATGATGGACCAATTTATTAGAAGATGATCGATTTAATGATCGATTGCTGTAAAGATGATTGTTTTGAATAAAGTTGAATTTTGTATTTTTCAAAGTTGTTGACTCTGATAGTTTTTATAATAATTAGTACTGGAAAATATTCTTTGTAAATATTTAGATATTAATGTATCTATAAATAATAGATTTTTACACAATAATTCAGATCTTTACAAAATTGCTTATCGTTTCAAACAGTAACATCTATACATTAACCTATTTCGGGGTTAAAATACATTTTTATTTAATGTTTACTTTAATTAAAAATTTTTCATTTAAATTCATTTTTCTTTAAATTAATTACAAAAGTAACAGGGAGAAATTAATTGTTTTAAATTTATAGAATTTATATCTTATACTATTTTCCTTTAGATAGGCGTTTCAGTCGCTACATTCTTTAATAGTCTGTTTTTCTTCTTTCTATATCTGATATACTTTTTCTATGGTGCTGGTTTTTAGCTGTAGTTGAGTTTAAATTCACAATTCAATTCAAACTTCAAACGTTAGCAGTAGACATTAAATCATCAAAAAGAAAAAATAAGAAAAATTGCAATTTTAAAGATTTGTATGTGTTGAAATATATGTATCAACAATGCCAAAAGAAGATGGAACAGGTAAATTGAAAATTATATTAAATAATTAATTACATTAGTACATTCTAATTTTATTATGTGCTTATCATGAACAGTTTATGTGCCTTTGGTTTTGCTATTTTAAATAAATATATATTTATTTCGGAGCCTTTTTCGAAAAAAAGCCTATTAAAAAAATGTTCTATGTGAAATAACATACTATACAATTAAAAATAAAACCTTTCTTTAAAAGATATAACAATTTACGCTTTTTTTACGTATTATATTATAAATGCATACAATTGTAAATTTAAAGTAAATATGTGACGTATATTTTGGTTGATATCCAATTATTTTGTATCAAAAATATATCCTTAATAAAACACAAATTGGCCAATATTTACCAACAACTGCGTCTCAAAATTTGTTCAACTTTAGTCCAATAATTGTATAGATTAAATGACCAATAACTGGCCAATTTAAATACCTAAAGTTCTTTAATAAAATTTTAAGAAATAAGTTATTATTATTATTCTTGTATTTAATGACTATAAGCAATTATAAAATGATTTTTTAAGAAATAAAGATTACTTTTACGTTTAACATGCCATTTTACATAACTAAATAGACATTAGAAAATTTTGGATAACTTGGTTACTAAAATTGATAATAACAAACTTAAATACATTCATTATAGATATTTTATTATGTCTAAATATTTGAAATATTAGTCTAAATTATATGCACTCATTTTCTCCTGTTTTTTCAATTAATAAAAACAAAAATTAGAAGTAAAAATGTTTATCTTAAAATAAAGAAAGTTAACTCAACGAATAATTGGTAAAATATTGGCCAATTATCCGGATCGGGATGTGCTATCAGGGTATACAATATAATTAAATTGTAGGGAAAACTCCCCAAAAAGCGGGAAGATTATCTGGATTTCCGTCATCAATATCACGACCATCTACTTCAATACCAAGACCATCTACGTCAAGGCCGTCTGTATCAAGATCTACATTATCATATATACCAAGGACGACAATGACACCGTCGAAAAAAAGTTTAAACACCACAGCAATTCCTTCGTTAAATAATGTAAAAGACACTCGACCCTTACACGATAAATTATATCAACAAGAGATGGTAATTCGAATAGAAGAATTTTTCGCTGAAATTGGCCAGGCACACTTGTTAAATGAAGGCGGAAGTTTAAAGCCAATTACGCTGAAAATATTTGTCGATGTAACAAATGTTTTATTGGAAATTATTACTGGTGCAAAAGTCAATATAACTGCTCAAAATTATATTGAAATTATACCAACGTTAGCGAAAAAATATCACTATCCTGCTGTGATTAACAAATCTTGGTTGAAAACGGCAAATGCAATGCATTCTTGGCCAAATGTCATCGGTTGGCTCAGTTGGTTGACTGCGATTGCCAAAATCAAAAGGACTGCTGATGAAAAATTTACACTAGAAAATATGCCTTTCAAAGGTATTAATTTATGTATTTTATTATTTTTAAAACATTTTATTGTCTAGACTTTCTTTACTTGAAATATTCAATTCATATATTAGTTTTCTTTAAATATATTATATTTACAGGACAAGATGAAGATGAAGAAGAACAGAACAAGTTGAAATTCAATGTACTTATGGCAGGTTATTCTGCATGGAAAGACGAACGCTTAGACGAGGAGGCAAAATTATTAGAAGATTATTTCAAAGAATCTGATTGTGCTTTGGGAATTACAGATGAAAAATTAAAGATAGCGAAAGAAACTCTGAAAATGAAAAAAGATATATTTGAAGAAGAAGATAGAAAAACCGAAGAAATAAGGAAAGAGAATGTGAAATTAAAAGAGAAACTGTTAGCTCTGGAAAATATGAAAAATAAGAAGAAAAAGGGCATTGAATTTTGTAATGCAGAATTTCAGAATCTGCAAGAAGCAAACAAAAATATCTTACAAACTCGAGCAGTTTTGATTGAGGATAAGAGAAAGATGTCGGAAGATCTGGAAAAATTAGAACAGAAAATTGAACAGCAGCCAATGTCTGTGAATGAGCGAGACAAGCAACTGAAAATCATTGCTGAGGATGAAAAGTTGATTGCACAACTTGAAAATGATTTACGAGAATCTCAAAGACAAGATTATAAGCTTGAGATGATGCTTGAAAAATTAGACAAAGATATTCAGGAAAAACTCAAGCAATATCGTTCTATCATTTTTGATGATATAAATAAGAATGTTCACAACATTGAGATTCCTCTGAATTCATTGGATATTCCTGCGATGGCAATTTCTGAACCAACGTTCTGTAACACAGTTCACGATAAGCATAATATAATAAGCAAGATTGAGAATCATTTCGTGACAGAAGTTAAGGAGATCAAACAGCTGAATGAGACTGTGAGCAAGGATATTGATGTAGCAAAAGGTGAGCTGGCTCAATTGAGTCTTTATTTACAGCAAAGTGTAGAGAAATTAGAGCACATTGAGAATACGATTAAACAAGAGAATCAAAAGATGACTGAGGAGGAGATGTCAATTAAACAGTATTTGGAAAACTTGGAATGTGAAATAAGAACAAAAACCTTAGATACGCCAAGAATAGAAGTACTGATCACTGAATTGGATGAAATCGGGGCACAAATTAAAGCGTCATGTGAGAAAAAAAGTTTCTACGAACAAAGAATGAATTCATTTTTCGAAAAATTGTCGAATGTTAAGAAAAAACATTTGCAAGAAATAAAAAGAATTATGAATAATATAGATTAAAATAACATATCAAGAGTATTTGCGCGAAGCGCATTTCTTTGCCAATGTGCATACTGCATTTTTTGAAATTATAATGTTAAACTTTTATTTTTGTTTTTTCCTTTCATTTTTTAAAGAAAGAGTTATTTCATTAAAAAACTTTTCTTTATAATTCTCTATTTTATATATTTCTATTTAGTATTAGTAGTTGGAATGTAAATAAATATAATTAATTATAATAAGTTGATTGTTTTTTAATATAATTTCTGTTTTTAGAGCCTTTTTTCCATCATGTGAGCAATAGTCAAAATGTCTGACCCATTTCCAAGATAGTAGTTATAAAAATTATTATTTTATAAATAGATAGTTAAAATAATTCAAGAATTAATACTAATACGTTTATTATTAATAATAAGCGAAATTTAAATATCATTTAAGGAGATTGTTTTAATAGTTTGAAAAATGCTAATAACTTGAAAATTTGTATAATTTCATAATTAATAAGTAACAATATTTCATTATTTATTAAAATTTTTGTTGAAAAAAAAAATGTTGCAG
>JABFPJ010001340.1:0-26560 GCA_022817425.1 Gryon sp. ZL-2020 | reverse complement strand
CCCCTCCCCCCCCCCCCCCCCCGTTTATTCGTCTGGGTTCCTCTGACTCGCTACTGTAAAACTTGACAAACTTGTTTACGGACCAATTCGTTTCCAAGTTTTGCGTTAAATGCGCGCCAAATGCGACGAATAATTGCGGAAATGAATTCATCAGAACACGAATTGTAGCACCGCGCGCAAGCCGATCGATTCTTTGTATGGTAACGGCTGATTACGATTCCGTCGGGTTAATTGCTTTAGACAATAAAATAAGACCGGAAGATAACAGCAAATTTTTACCAAACTAACTACAAAATAACAAAAGTAATAAAAAATAAATATATATTTTCAAAATGATATTATAATTTGCATTAAGAAATTGTATTTGTTGTTAAAAAAAGTTTTTTTTGTTCGTAGTGAATGAAATTATTTTTACAACGATAACTGCCAATTACGTTTGATAAACTACAAATAGAAGTATAATTTGAAATTATACGAATTAAAATGATTATTTTGAGAAAAACCATCGTTAAATCGCGACAGTACATTGGTTTGATTAAGAAATTGTTACTTAGTTATTACGAGAATACAAGAGAATAATTGTTCCCGAATGAATAAGTCAATCTTGCAGTCAATGCAAGAAATGACTATAAGTGATGGATCGCAAAGACTAGCTATATAATTATCGACCATTCACGTACTCTGTCTTCCAAGGTTCAAGTCGATCGTTTCCTATTTATATGGTCTTGTATTATTACTCACGCCGAGGAACTGTCTACGAATTTATTGTTGTGGTACAAAATTCATTGTTTTTGTATAGTTCAAATACGAAATGTACATTGCAAACTTGTTCAGGAGTTTGAATAAAAATAAAGCAAATTTAGTCACCTGCATAAGTACGGGATGATTTATTTACTGCATCGGAATAATTTTGATGAATGATTTAACGCGAAGTTAAAAATAGTCTGATTGTAGAAAGGTTTAATGCGCTGTAAGAATAATGTGTGGCCTTTAGTTTTGAATAAGTTTAACTTTCTCTCAATTTTGCACATTTAGTTCTTGGAAACTGCTAATATTTACTATAATAATGTAATATTTTATATAAATAATTTCAGAGTTGATGAATAATGTATAACTTTGCAATATAATATATAATAAAAATTGTATTAAATTAAAATACTTTTAATGAATAATGTTTTTTCTTTGAAATTTTAATATTTTGTTATAATACGTTTAATATTTATACAAATTAAACTTAAATGTAAATAAATATTGTAATTATGTATAAATAAAATTTACAAAGCTTACAAAGCATTTGACAAAAGCAATTTAGTTAACAAATGTATGTTTATTTTGTCGAAAATATGTATCTTATTAAATTTGTAAAATCATTTTTGTTTTGCATTTTTATGCTACGTCCAAATAGAAATAATTTATAGAATATTTCACAAAATATATGTTATTTGTATGCACATATATTAACAAATAAACATAGAAAAGTTAGGTTGCAAAAGTTGGACTTTCATTTTGTAATCTCGGCGTCACAAAAATATATTACTCATAAATGTTAAAAATAGTGGTTTGAGTTAACTTTTGTAAGCAAAATAGAATAGTATTGTTCATTTTCAGTATTGAATTTCGTTTTATATAATTCTATCGGAAAAAGTCGGTTTTATTTACCGCAACAAGTAAACGTTGTGTCAACTGTGCCGAAATATCTATACACACACACCATTAGATTGTATTTTTTTTTCTTTTTTAATTCAATATATGGTTATCCGTTAATTAAAATTTGTCTAATTTATAGTTTACAAGCAAATGAATTGAAACATTTCGCGATATGAAAAAAAATTCTTTCAACTTTTAAAAATGCAACGGGACTTTTATTAAATGCACATTCTTTCATTTCAATTAAATTGTATCATTTAAACTTTACCAACACAATATTTATTGTAAAAATGTTATTTTCGTACACGAACAATTCATAACTATTTAAATACATCTATCGGTTTCCTTTAAACAGGCTTTCTTAATTGAATCAAGGTACATTTTATTAAATGTCAATGTCAGTATTAATATTTATCTAATTCGGGTGCATAAATTTAAATGACATTTTGATTATTCGTATTTTCAAGTAAAACCGCATTCGAACGCGCGAAAAAACGCATTGAAATAATTATTACGAAAGGTGGTCGGGAAATGTAAATGTAAACAGCGATAAAGGAACACGTGTTTGAGAATGTAATTACGTTGCGCGGAGGTGACAAAAAGATCGAGCACGATGTCAAGCGAGTGTGACAATTTCTCGTGGTGACAAGACGTCAGGCAATTTGCGGTGACGCGAGCATTAACGTCGGCCTGCGATCGGCCACGGGATACGAAACGATCGCAAGCGATAGGATCATGTTGCGTGAACCATCCGCCGAGTCTTCTTCGGCTCTGATTTAATCGTCGGTGAACGCGCGACGTGCTTGCTCGACTGCCTGCCCGCCGGCTGCCGTAACGTGGCGACTCCGTCGCGTTAATTGTGCGATAAAAATCACGACACGCCACGGCCACTGGGTGGCGCTCGTAAAATTAAAAATATCACGCTCCGCGCGCTTAATTAATTTATCCAATAAATCACAAGCCGCCATGTTTTTTGTGCTTTTTACATATTTTTTTAATTTAACTCTTTTCCTACTTTTTACTAAAAGTACACGCGCAAAAAAAAAAAAAAAAATAATAATGCATCGAACCCATTTTCATTTGGCAAAACTTCTTTCGCGCACTTTATTTGTTGTTACTTTTGAGATCACGCTGTTATACGAAATTATTATTACGTGAAATTCTTGCAAAGTAATTTTGCATTAAAGTTAATTACAAATGTTTGAAAAGAAACTCGGCGATAAAAAACACTTTTATGCATTCCTCGGCAAACGTTTCAAACTTTCTTTGTAATGAACAATCGTCAAAGAGAATACTAATTTTTTTTGTTTTTTCGGTGAGAGAGAAAGAATTAGTGTTGGAAAATCTCTGCGAACATTTTTCTTTGCTTTGGAATAAACATTTCGTTAGAAAGAATCCAGAACACACGGGCAATGCAGTCTGCAAATCCAGACTTTCTTTAAAGTTAAGAGATATATTTTTATACATTTTATTGTGCCTGGGTGCGCGCTTTCCGCGCGTATTTGCAAAAAAGCCACGCCGCCGGCGCGTTTTGTTTGACACACTTTAGTACGCGCAACTGTTGCGAAAGCTTAGAAAATGCGCCGTTACATTATTTTTAATTACCTGAGAGGAACATTTTATACTACGAAATAGGCGGTGAATTGCAATAACGTTGAATAATGGTAGAAAAAAGGTTGATGAGATCCTGCTTGATTGGTTATTGCAAGAATAAAACAAGATAAAATTGTATTGTTCCTTTGTACTATATTTTTTTAACCCCTTACTACTTTCAATGACTTATTTCTGTATTCACATTAAACGTTTTTATAACGTTTTGCTAGAAAAGACAAACAACTTTTTTAACCAAACAATAGCGAATTAATCGTACAAAAAGTATAAGAAATAAGATTAATATTTTATATTAATTTCACATCTAGTTTGTTTTGTCATCAAATTTTTTCTCTCTATTAGTTATGATTTTAAAATGAAGTAAGATAAATGTATAAAGTTAAAAATAGAGAATATGCTAATATATGCTTATATGTATGTATTCTTTCTGTATATGAATATTTTGTGAAGAATGCTGAATAAATCATGGCAACTCATATCCGTATAGACAATCTCGAGACATTCTGTGTTATGTTTTTCGTTTTGTTTTAAACTAAGGTAACTTATAAGTTGAAGTTTGGAAGATGGTATAGGTTAAATTCAGTATTAGTTTTGTAACAACAGACTAAAACTTGAATAACAAATGCAAATGTGAGAGATGATGCATAATGTAGACGTGAAAGAGACAATTCAAGTAAAGTCTATCATTCATGATTAATCAATTACGAATCGATACATAACAATATTTGATATATGTGTTCAAATGTTGTAATAATTATTTTATTATTGCTAGTTTGTACTAAACATATATCACATATTCAATCACTTTTCTACAATTAACACAATTATTTTTTTCAACGACATTAAAATTGGCAATAAAGCCTTGATTACTTCCGAAAGTCGTTGTATAAAGTAAAGTTTTTATCATCTCTAGTTTTATTAGTTTATACAATTTTAACGATTATTAATGTTTCTATACAAAAAGACATTAAATTTACACATATATTAATCAAATTACTTATACGTTTGCAAATGAGATTATTATGAACATTTCAATCTCATGTTTTTAAATGTTTAAATTATTTTAACCGAAGAAATAAATGATGAATGAAAGAAAATGAATAAAAATATTAATAAATAAGTGTACAAGAGCGAACAAAAGAAAAAAGAAAAAAAAGCAATTTTCGCTTGCTTTTCTCTTAAATATAAGCCATACAAGAGTCAATTTTGTTCTGTTTTGATGCAATTGAAATGACGAAGCCGATGAAATGTTAATATTTGCCAAGTGCTTGCACATAATTTTATATTGAAACAAAAAAGCTCTTGGCATTCGCTATATTTGAATGATACATTTTCATACGGCCGGCGCTGTAATACACAATGATAATTCAAATGAACGCTCGTTCATTGCGCAAGTTTAATCCAATCATATACTTTTGTTAAATAATATCGTCAGAAAGAAATAAAATCATGTATCATTTTAGTGGCCGGTCGAAGCGACGGAAAAAGGATTACGCTTTATGAGCTTTAGTTAAAAAGTGTCGGCCAAGTTAAAAAGCATTAATAAATTTAAATAGCAGCGCAATTTATGATATAAATATTGAACAGAGGCGGAATTCTGTGTCCTGTGCCTTAAAACCTGACTGAATATTTGAAATTAATTTTGAACGCATACACTCACACGCGAACTTTGAAATCGCATTTCCGCCGCGTCCTTTTATTTTGCGCCGATTTGTCGGGAAACATTTTTCCGACGCGCAAAACATTATCAAAATATGATGCATTATTCATCACGCACGAAAGAACACAAGCTCGTGAACCAAACGACCGATAACAAAATGGCAGAACAGTCGTATGCTTGTTGTTTCTTTTTTTTTTCATTTCGTCTTCTTCTGACGTTTTTCGTGCCAGACAATCCACTGGGCGAACACCCAGAAAAAAGAAGGAGAGGCACGGGAGCGGGTAGACGACGATTTTACGAGGAGCGAAAAAGCGAGGGGTCGCGCGCGACATAAACTTTATAGTGTTTATGAATATTTATAATAATCTACATTTTATGTCGACGAAATGAGGATGAAGAGAGCAGAGGGAAGGATAAGTTTGATGAAAGAACACAGAAAAAAATTTGTATATTTTAGTAGATATAATTTTAGCATATAGTTGCAAGTCGAGAACTGTTTTGATGCATCAACAACAATTTCGTGTTGCATTGAATAAAATTTGAATCAAGCGACACAAATGTTTGGTTAACTTGAGTTAAAATTTGATTCAAAAATCATTTGTTAATGTTAACAAAGGGGAATTAGTTGTGAGAAATAGTATCAAAGTTTGAACCGGGCGTAAAAATGGTAAAAGTACGCCTGACTAATATAAAGTACTTGCAAAGAATAATTTTTACGTACAATAAGAATAATTTTTACGAGATGCAATTTTTCTTGTAGAACAAAAGAGATGGTGAGTTTTGAAGTACGCATGCCGAGAAATATACGAAAAAAGGTTGAATAAAAATGTCTCGCGAAGTGAGCGAATTTCTCGCGCGCCATAGTTGAATCGCGTTCTTTCGATCGCACAAAAACAAACTCCTTTGTCAAGAAGCCGTAATTAATATTGGAGCATTGCTTTTGTCGCGGTTTTAATATAAAAGCGGCAGTAATATATCGACGTCTTATCGATATTAAATGTAATTTATATTTATCAATGTCGGCGGGCGTAATAAATAACAAGGCTGTCAGGCGCTTTAATATTTTACGTAATATAGCTTTATATGACGAAAAAGCGGCGGAAAAAGGAACGGACGGGGCCGCGGAGTGCTCTCAGCGTCCGAAAGGGAACGCGTATGTCTTGCACAATAAATTGCGCCTTTGAATAATGAAAGTTATTTTTATGTATGATGAATTTCCCTGATTACTGAATTCTATTTCGCGTCGAATGAATAAAAAGTATCCGCTGACATAGAAGCAACGGAGAAGTCTGCTTTGTGCCAATCGATACATCTAGACTGAATAATTTATCGAGTTATGTCACTTACAGCTAGTTTCATGAAAGCATTCAAAGCTCGCACTCAACTCAACTGGCCTTACATCGGTTTTTATTTGTACTTCTTTTACATCATTTATGTGCGCTGATATAAATGTTCGAAAAAGGAAAGAAAGCATAAAACGAAGATACAACGAGTTCTACGAAAAATTCGGTTTTCCGTGAAATTATCAAACTTTTTATCAGAAAAGTGCATTTTATTAAATCGGTCTTAAACTTATTGAAATATGAATTATATAATAATATATAAACGACTAGTTATAATATATTGATAAACGAATTTATAAACGTTTTATGAGTTGAAATTTGTTTTTCATGAGAATTATTATTATAGATTTGAATGAAATCAGTGTTGTATTATCTGTAATGTGGTTTAGTAGTTTGTTCTCTTATTTTAAATAACTCGACGATATTCAAAATAATATTTTTTGTGACAGGCAAAGCAAACGATGGAATAAACGGAAGAAAGATAGTAGTAATAATAAATCGGGATGCAGCGAAATCTCTAAATATTTTGTTATTTCTGTAATTTTGATCGCACGGCTATTACTTCGCGAGCAACAAGTGTCATTGCGGATTACAAAACAACGCTCGCTGCAGCGTCGCTGTAAAATGTATTTTGCAGCGGCGCGAAATACACACCGAAAATTCTGAACCGCGCAACAAATTGACGCTTTATTATCAGCAAAGAAACAAAGGCAAGACGACGCCTTTTTTTCTCCGTTACGTTTTTTGTTATTGTTGTTATTACGGTTATTTCGTCGTTTTATTGCGTGCTTTTTTTGGCAACTTTTTTTTTGTTGGCATCGTCAGCAATCGACGCAAACCACGGCTTCTCTTATTATTATTTTGCGCGCAAACATACGGCTCGACAACAAGTGACGAGGATACCTCGGGTCGGGAAATGCAGCCAATTCAAAAAATGCGATCACAAAAATACTAACAAACGCGGGCGTTTATTGAATCGAATTTCAATATAAACAGTCAATGCGTTTTTTTTTCGCTACCAACTGCGAACTTTTGCCGAAAACAACGGCAATTTATCAAGTTTCGATTGAACTGACGCACAATGTGCGGACCGAGACATCTTGCATAGAGAACTATTCGCAATTGTGTATATCTGATTGTGCTTTTAAAAATTGCGCGCCACGGTCGTTTTTATCGCGCGATTGTTGGATGCCGTGCATTTCGCAAAAATAATTATATTAGGCTGCCGCTTTTTTATTTCACTTCGCATTCAAGTTTGAGTTTGAAAATTGTATTTTTATTTTGTATCGAACCTTGTTTTTTTTTGTTTCCACTTTTTTGTTTATTGATTTTGTTTGTTATTATTTTTTCCTATTTTTTCTCATTTTTTTTAAATTAAATGTTGCGTTATTTCTTTAATTAAATATTTTATTTGCAATTTTATTTATTTATTTTTACATTCCAGGTTTTCATATTCTTTTATTACATTTTTGATCTTATTTTACTAATTTTTCATTTATTTTAATTTTTTTTTTTGCACGCAAATGTATTTCTTTTATTTGTATAGATTTATATTTGCTTTTATGATTTAATTACTTTTAAACATTTATTTATAATGTAAAAAGTAACAACAATATATTTTTGTATCTTTTAATTAACATCGATACAATTTTTCAAATATCACAGACGTGCTTTTTCGTGCAGCCATGTTTTTATGTAATTGAATAAGCTCGTTATGAATTTCGCGATGTAATTACGACACACAAATATTATGCTTCACGATATTATTACATTAATAATGCCGGTCGCCAAATTCAAAGTTATATATCACGGTGGATTCATTAGAACACTTTGTTCTAATTAAGATAAGCATCCTAATAATACCATCGAGCAATTAATCGAAATTGATGTACTGCATGTAACATAATTTTCATTGATAATATTTAGCGCGTATAATACGAACGCGCGGTGAATAAAATGCGATTTTCTGAGGACGCAGATGATAATTCGCGTGATAAATGTCGGCTTTAATCGCGCATTTATTTGACTTGCCGAAAAATTGTTTGCGAAAGCGAAATAATTGCTCGCTCGCACTTTCGGGGGCTTGCGAAATACATGTGTTTTACGTAACGCGAATTAAACGGGCCATGTCTATGATAGATAATTGTTGAATTAATTGTTGACAGATGCGCGTATATGTACTCGGGGCCATAAAATTCGGCTATTTTTATTGTTATGACATAAGTGCGATTAAAATAGAAACGCGCCGTCGAACAATTTCACGATTCGTATTTACATGTAAATGCAGCCGTTGGCGCAATAAAAATGTACTTGCATTTTATAAGCAATCAGCCGTACGGTTTTACGCGCGTTATTTGATTGCGCATATCGAAATTATCGAAATAGACGAACAATTAAATTTATTCGATATTAATATCGCGAGCAAAATAAAAAGCTAAATACTCGTAAATTGTACAAACGTCACAATTCATTGCACCCTGCCAATCATATATTGTATTACAACAGTTTCTATTTTATTCATTTAATTTATTTTTAGCGTCGGATGCTTTTTTTTTCTCTGACTCTTTTTTGTTTCATTTCTGTCGCGGCCGCACCATTATTACGACATTCCACGTACAAATGGCGCAATTGTGTCAAACGCCGAAATGCGTTATTTCTTTGAACTCTTTTCATTTCTGCGAAATATATATTAAACGATTTACTGGGTCTTGTTAATCATTTGCCATCGGATTATATAAATACGTTGAGATTATTGAAAATTATACGTCGTTCTATGCGATGTAGAAATGCTTAATTATTTCCTATATGACACTGATCATTTTATTTCAAGGTATCTGAAACGTTGTGTTAACATTGACAAGCGAATGTATGTTTTAATTTCAGAGAAATCAGTATATTAATAATGATTTAATTGAAATTATCATTTCGCCTGTAAATTCTTTTAACTTCCGAAAATTAATATATCTATTATAACATTCATAATAACTTGTTATATTTTAATTATTAATTATTTATTCATTAACACTAATACATAACTATCCTTATTATTTGAAAAAAGCACTTAAAAGAATATTATGTTTAAATTCATCGTAAATTCAATTTCTTTAATTTATTAATGTACATCCTTAAATATTGCTAGGATTACGATCACTTTCATTCTGCAGTTGTCAGATATTGATTGGAATCAAATGAAAAATGTATAATTAAGTTATATCTGCATTCCAGGATAACTATAAGTATGACTATTCTAAAACGTGAATATCTAGCAGAATGTTTATAAAATTGATTCAACTACACCAGTTAGGATGAATTTATACACAATTTATTTGATTCAATTGACTCGCGCATTTGGACATATATAATCCCATAATTCACTTGATTCAACTGAATTTCGAATCATTCAGTCTACCTTTGCGCGTAGTTTCATATAATTTACAATAAAGTTATTAGAAACAAAATTGTTTTAATTAAAGTAAAACTTTGATTGAGTATACTTCCAAATAATTATTTCTAATATGACTGACTTTCTTTAGAAACTTAATTGAAATATAATAGATAAATGTAAACTTATCAAGTTCTCCAAAATTATATGATCACGATTTGTTCTGAATTCGACATTGAAAGACCCACAAAATAATTAACATAGCGTAAAGTTAACGAGCTAAATGGTTTATTCCATAAAAGCGGGTTAACCAAACAAGCGATGTTTGTTCCACGTGACGAACAAACGGTCGTTAATTTTATCTTGGCCAAAAATCGGTAATCTTGAAGCCAAAGTTAGCTTGTCCAGGCAAGAGCAAAGCCCGAAGAAAATGAAATGCCCAGCTGTGGCTATTATCCCACACGGACACACACGTCGTATGTAGCTCGTGAGCAAACAAGCAATTCGCACACAACGACACAAACGACAAGGTTCGTTGAGTTCAACTCGCGTTTTGAGTCACAACACAACTGGTTTGCCATATTGGATATTAGCTAACCAGAACAATAGTGTAAACAATGGCAAGTAGCGACTGGCCGGTCGATGTTCTGCCGAGGCGCATATTTTGTTCACAATTGCGCCACGACAAAGTGGCGCAAGTGTTTGCCTGTAAGACATTTAATCTTCACATAAATATACACGCGTAGGGTTAATCAAATTTGTAAGCGCGTATTCAAATGAATAAAGATGAGTCGTTAAGGACGAAAATCTCGGCGCATTAAAGGCCAACAAAACACGCTGATTTGCATTTCATTACGAAAATCACTTTAAAACTGCCCTCTTGAAAAAGTTCTTTGCAAGAACGCGTCATTTTTAATTGCGCGGATTTCAAAGATGGAACGCGCGGTCTGCCCGTAATAACATTGACATACGTTTTGTGTGCTTTTGAAAGTTATATTTTAATATTATTATTACAAAAGAAGAAGTTAATTTAAGTTAATCTAACCTACTTTCTGACTTCAAAGACCTCATCTGCAAATCGACGGAATTAAATTTACCCCTTTTTATAGCGTGCCATAGACAAGTCGCTGTCTATATACTTTTCATTGTAATTAGACTGGCCGAGAATCATCTTTTTTGAGCGGAAAAGTCGAGCAAAGTTTAATTATATTTATGTATATATATATATATATATATATATATGTATATAAAAGGAGGGTAAAAAGATGTAACTTTTGTTGCAACGACTCTTATTTGGTTAACGAAATTGCAAACTCCAATTACAAATCAACATCCTTCAGAAAATTTATATACTTTTTTTTTAAACATTTCCTTTTAGTAAATATAATCTGTCTGTCAAAGATGAAATAAAAAATGTATTTATTAATGTATACATTCATTTGTTTAATGTTTGAACATTATACATATATATGTTAATTGTAATTAAAAATATCAAAGACATGTTACAATTTTAATTATTTTTCTGATTGTTTAAATACATTTTTTACCCTAAATTTATTTAGATTTATTGACAGTCCAAAAATACATTTTGAATCAACTTGCAAGTATTCAATTAATACCACGGAAAATCAATTATTCTTTATTACGCTCCATTTCAGTTCGGGTGCTGTTTTAATTCAAAAATTCAATTATCATTATAAATATACGGTAGCGCAGTTCGAAAAATGTAATTTATGCGGCCAATTTTTAAACTTTCATTTCACGCTATCCCAAAATGTATTTCCACCATTCGAAACATAATATACAGTGTAAAACATGGAATTAAATTACGAGAATATTGCTATAATAATATATAAATAAACTTGTATTAAAAATACAAAATTTTACGAGAGTCTATATAATTTTACGAAACAAATATTTAAATACCAAATTAAATATAAAATAACAGAGATGAGTATAATCTAAATAACAATTATTGAAAAATGTATCTGTTTAACGTTTATTATGTTTTTTAATATTTTCAAACGAATAAATGTCAGACTGGTTTCACGTTTTTTCATTATTCTTATTATGATAAAATAATTAATATTATCAAATTTCGTTTAAATTTTTCAGCGCCGATGGTTGCATTACCGAAACTCATATCACATCTCGATTACACTTGCGAGACTGCGTGCTCAACAAACGTTTAAATTAAAAATAGTTTGCACAATAGCTAATTAAAAGGCAAAAAATCTATCGTTTATAATTATTCGTGTCTTTAAATCGAATTTTTGCGCACAATAAAATCATTAAACAGCAGAAACTTTTTAATTAATATCCTTATAAAACTACATTATATGTTGGTAAATGAGAATCAGTGTAATTTACAATTCAAAATTCAAATTTGAGGAAAGCACCGATTTTTTACGCACACGTTATTTGAAAAAAAAAATTGTAAAATAATAACACAACAAATACATCTGTGCTGCTTTTGTAATTACGGCGCGATGTTGCACAAGTCGAAAGTATAAAAAATGTACGAATTGACAAACAATGCATTTTTCACCCGGCCGGATCGTATTAATTAACAACTATAATGTAAGCATTGTATTTTTAAATCGCAAAGTATTTTTTATTGAACGAACAAACTCGTTTTGTGAATATATAAAATTTGCAATTTTATTTCATATCGACAAAAATATGATATTTATTTTACGCAAAACACAAAAAAAGAAAAAGTTTATAAATTTAAAAATTACACTTATTATTCATAAGCAAAGACATACATTTTATTTTCAGAATAATCCTATGAAAATCATCAAATTTACAAGTAATGCATTGCTGGCAAAAAATTTTGCATTCAATTTTAATGTTAAGAATTAATTTGAACAAATTACAATTATACAATATTTCATATATATCGCAAAAGAGGCAAAAATATTTTTGTATATAAATGATTGTCAATTAGATTAGGTATAAAAATTCAGACATTTAAGTTTTGCTGTGACTGTACATCGTATTCGCGTACGTGAATATATTAGGGTTGGTCCTGCTCCCCTTTGCAACTCAAACACACCCGCGCACACACGCATACAAATTAACAATATTACTTGTAGACAGTCGAACGAACGGATACACATGTGTTTGTGTGTTAGTGTGCGCGTAATTGTGTGTAAATGTACACACGTGTACGGATGCGGTATGCACGAAGGACAGAGACGTAGATGCAGAGAACAACGGGAATCGCGACGCAAGGAGAGATGAAATATTATTATACGTCACTTGGCAACTACTGAGCACCATCGAGCGACGAATATCTACCAAGTTCCAAACCCACTAATTCCGCAACCGTCCCTTCGGTTGGCACGAGCCGAACCCTATTTTCCTTTACCGTTCTCTCAGCAAAGATTCATCGAGTTGCGATTTCGTCACCAACTTTCAAATACTCTATCTTGTTCAATGTATAAAACTTAAAATATTAATCAAGTTTTTTTTTTAATTTTTTTTTAATAAAAAAAAAAAAAGAATTTAAAATTCTTTTAAAAATGCAATTTTTTTTCTCTTCCAAGTTTTAAAATATTTTAAAGTATTTTTTTCGTCAAAATTCAATATTGTCACGATATATGAACATGTATAAACATATACAATACATTATAAAAATATATAAATATTTGAATTTAAATTATTTTGAAAGACACTGTTTTTTGCAGTATAATTGCTTTCATGTAGTAAATCATGCTAAAGCGATACAAGCTGATACATTTTTAACCGTGATATTACAGAAAAATTCCACTCGGTTTGATTAAATATATTAGTCGAATTAAATTTTTGCGTGTTATTTTATTCATCAAATGAAACGGCGCTTACAAGTTTGATTGGATTCAATTACCCAAAATGAAATTCATAAAAACGTATTAATAAGGCAACGACATTGTCGAATCATCGACGCTCAATTATTATTTATGTCGGAAACTTATATTTAATTCACATTTTTTTTAGCATCTTGTTGGCGTTTCGTATGCGGTTACACATTTTTTTTGCACAAAAGACAGACATAACCGTCTGTGAATGACAACCGCACTTTGCGCATAAAAAATGACTTACAATAATTATGCCATTATTTTTGCATATACGTTCGTCGGAGATAATGAAATGATTCCGGGAAAATAAATTAGTTTATACTCTCGCGCGGCTTCTTTTCACCGTCATAATATCCATTTAAAATGGCGCACTCGTAATTTTATAATATACATTTTGCATGCATTTTTCTTTACACATGTTGCGCGCGTTATTCAAAAGCGCGCGGTCTCGACAATCGGCGTGTTCAGAATCGCTCGTCTTTATTATGTTGCGTTTTTAATTGGGACACGTCGCATTGAAATGAAATATTAATTAGACGCACGTGGTTTCCGCGTTGCGACAACGATTCGCGCCTTTTAATTTTGACATCCTGTGAACTTGCTCTTTTTCGAATCGCGCTTGTTGCACAAGCGGGATGAAGTGTTTTTCCTTGCTCGGTTTGGCATGTTATACTTGTCTCTGGGACAGTTCCAAAACTAATGTGAAATTAACTTACTTTTAACTCAATTTCAACTCAATCTATGTCCAATATTAAATGTTAAATTAATTTTTATATAAAATTCAGTGAAACGTGACAAAATATTGTCAGACCTATGCCAAAAATAAGCAAAATGAATATAAAACTAATCAGGCACAAAATTTCTGAGACAAAGACTTTAAAAGTTAAGCAAATAAGAGAATTGTTTCGCGCGGATCACCCGTTACGTTACGGCCGTTCGCGTAAGGGTGTGGTTTGATTAATGACCTATTCGATCTGGCTCCGACGCGCGCCACCCTGGTATCGAATTCTACCTAAATATACCGATGTACGATGTAAGTGCTTAGAGCTTGTTCGAGCGGCATTCTGCCGTTCGCTCGATAATTTCGTGCGAACTTAATCCGTTTTCGCGGTCCACTGCGGTATATTTAACTCCCCAGTGGCCAAACTAAGGTCCTTTTAGTGTCCCGGATAATGTCATTAAACGCTTCCGAGTTATGATTTAATACCACGTCTTCCCTTATTACTTCTTAAATTCAGCCGCGAGTCGCGCCAACACAATGACCTTCGTTAACACCTGAAGTCTCAATACGCTTCAAAAAAATGAACGAAGTCGTGCACTTTCTCTTCCATCCGTCGATTTATCCACGATTGATTCACAGTTGACATCACATTGCAAAATTTGGCTGCTTTATCAACCACTTAAATTTATCGATAAATTAAATAATAACAAGCTTGGCTAAAATTAAGTATGTAAAAACTTAAGTATTTAAATACTTAATTTGAGATATTTAGCGTATTTGTGTTTAATAGTGATTTTTTAAATTTATGTGTGTGCATTTTTTTTTGTAATTTTGTAATAAAAATTGTTTTCTGAATTACTGAATATTTTACTTGAAATCCATAAATAATTCAATTAAAAAACATACAAGTATTTGTACCTGTTATTGTTTAAATTCTACGTAAATTACTGGTAATTGTATTTATCTTATATAATTTATGACTATTCTGTAATGTTAATTTGCATATAGTAAAATAAAGTTTATAATTTCATTGTTCATTTTCTAGCAACAACGCCTATTGTGTTAATTCGTAGGTTGAAAAATATCTTCATTATATATTTACATGGACATTTGTTAGACTTGTATTATAGAATACCTTTCTTACTGAATGATGAATGCAGAATTGATCTTACATCTATGTAATTCAGCTATGTGATCGAGTGTAATATAAACTAAATATTCTATTCAAGATCGATTCAACTCTAATTGCTAATAGATGATGTTGAAGTAAGACAAACAATGAAACTCAAACTTATATCAAAGGCACTCGAGTGAGTTGCTGGAATGATTTATTAATTGAACATTACATTTAATGAGTCAATATTGAAAATGTGTTCGCAGAAAAATATTTCTCAGAAGTAACCTCGTTGTGCCACGCAAAGCATCGTGCGATATAATAGAATTTTTTCTTCACAAAAAATAAGTTCCTTAAAATGTTTCACTCAAATTTTTCAATGTATAAAATGTCCAATGAATTTAGCACGTACATTTTGTATATAAATAACCTATACGCAAATCGTTCGCTTTTTCAATCAAAACTTTCGAGCCAATAACTGCGAGGAAATGTGTGTAAATTTGCGCAATTACTGGCGCAGCGCCCCCTGCATTTTTGTAAGTCAATAACAAAGTCGAATGAGGTACGATTCTTCTTAATCGCAGGAAAATGCTGCGTCGCATATAAACAAGAATTTATAGACGATGAAAAATGTGAGTAAGAAAAAAAAACTCCTCAACGAGAGAGAGAGAGAGAAAGATAGGGGGTAAGGAATGAAGAGGGTTGAAGGACGACGAGACAAACTTTGAGTTTCGCAAAAGTTACACGCTGCTTTCATATATCGCGCTCTTTTTCCCGCTCTCATCGTCCCATTCCCCCTTTTCGATCTTAGTTTTTCTCGCGGCCGCGCTCGCCACCCCCTTCCGAGTTCGTCGAGCAAAATTTACGGGGAGAGCCAAAGTTTCACGCGAAAAGCGAAAACTCTCGCTAATGGCTGTTTTTCTTGGCTGGAATACTTTAAAAAGCGAAATAAAAATGAAAAAGTTTTCACCCGCGTCTTCGATCCTGCCTTCTCCCCTCATCGCTGTAAGCGAAACAAAAAACCATAATTTGCAGCTATTAAGCGTTACTTTCTACTTTACCAACCGTCGGTATCTTAATCGTGAAGTGACTTAAGCAAACTTCGTCGCTGTCAAACTTTGACAGACTTCAATTTTTGTCGTAATGAATATGGATTATTTATATAGAAAATTCAAGTGGCTTATTTATTTTAATCAAACAAAAGTTTGACTTTTGCGAAAGAACGAAATAAAATATTTGGAACTGGAAGCGAAGGTTAACTGACGACAGACTTATAGGAATGTATTACGAATTTTACACAATGCTTCATTAACATATGAAATGACAACAAAGAAAATTGCTGTTGCCTATGTTACTTAATAGTGAAATAGTACAAGGTTGGGCGCGGGTTGCTTAAATATTCTGAATCGTTAACTTATCCAATTTGCATTGTGCATCATAGTTCTTGATCGAAATAATGATCTAAGCCGATGTACGGGCAAATTTATTATTTTCCATAAAAAAGATGAAAGTTAAACTACTTTGAAACTTGATACGTTGAAGACGTGCAAATATGTAGATCATTAAGCATAAATCAGTTCAATGTACGATATATGAGAGTCTTTTCAGCAAAGTCTCGAAACGGAAAATAATTGACGGATACGTTTTGTGTAACGTGCCTATTCTCGTTGCACTAATCTTCAAAGAAAACCCGTTTGGACAACACTTGATTCGCAAATTCTTTTTTTTTTTTCTACCTCGACTAGGTTCTTTGGTATATTTGAACATCGTCACACGTACACATAGTCAGGATTAAACAAAGACCCTCGCGCGACAGATGAATCCGCTATCGGTGTTTGCAGAATGCATTAAAACAAGGAGACCGAGTTTTCGATAGCCCGGTGCTAACGAAACAAGTAGGGTTGTTGGCGGAATAAAAAATGGCGTACGACGACGAATGAAGAGATGAAAAAAAACCTAGCGTCGATGCGGCTTAAGACCTACTAACGTGGCGCTTCATAGGGGCTTAATCGGGGGTTGAAACGGAGGAGGAGGGGGGGAGTATGCTGTCGTCGCCGGCGAGGCCGCGTATCCGTCAAGAGAGGACCCTTTGTCTATGTCTTACGGCTTACATATAATTCTGTGTTTGCCGAAAAGATTGGCGCGATGCTGCGCGCGGATTTTTAATACACGATATACACAATATGAAGTATATGCATGTATACGACAAGTATGTGCGTGTTTCTCAGTGTGTCCACATTATGCGCAGGTAGATCCTGGCATAATTAAAAACCCAGTCTCGTTAAGGCGATTGGCGACTCATTTTTCAGCTACGAATTGTTATTGTCGTTATTTGTGTTCTTTCCTGGGTTTTTTGCCATCTTTCGGTCCGTTTTTAAACCCCCCCCCCTCTCCCACAAACGTGTTCGCGAGCGCAACTCGATTTTGTCGCTTTTTGTTTTTCCTCCATTTTTTACGGCCAGGTTTGGTTGCGCGCGTTATTAACGTTCGAATGATGAATAAATAACTTTCAATTAGTCGCGCGGAACGTAATTACAAAAATCGATTGCTATATTTACTGACGACCGCGGAATTCATTCGGATTTACGCAAATACATTGCGAAAAAGGCGTACCTTTTTGCGGGGAGCAAAGTAGCAGTTTTGATCAGTCAAAAATTATATGTACATTGTGAAGTACGTTGTTTGGAGTGGCGAATCAATAATGAATGCACGGGTCCTTTTTTTCATCGTGCGTTTATTTTTTCCCCGCGCGCTCCCGCGCACTTTTATCGCGTCCCCACGACGGTGCACGTTTCGGCTGATTAGCAAAAATTTGCATCACTTTACAAGTTAATCGCACTCTTTTTTTTTCTCTCTCGTTGAACCAACCGAAATAATTATATCAATTTTTCGCAAACGCGCTTGGTTATTAACGTTGTTGACATCATTTGTTATTTATTCAAGTCAAACGTGAAACAAGGAAAATTAATAACGTCGTTATCTGACAAAATATTCGATTTTTAAATGTGTATTTTTTGCATCCAATTCGTAAATCACGCGTGACCTCCTGCGCGGACAAAGACTGAGCAACATTCGAGCAAACGTTGCCACGAAACTGACCATTGCGTTATCGAGCCGCTGAAGAGCATCAGCAAAAGTATGAGAGTGTTGCGGTCATTATTATTCCTGGCTTGAGTTTTAAATTATGACAGCATTCGAACAATGAATAACTGCAATGATCTCACAGCTATATTTTGATTATTAAAACCTATAAATCAGTGTTTAAGAATGAAAGCGAGAAAATCGATCGTTTGACTTTTATTCTTTTGTTTCTTGTCTTTTTCTTTCTTTTTCCATCCTTTTTCTTTGCCCTCTACAAAAACGAAGAACGAGGTTTTTATGCCGAAACCATCGCCGACGGCGGATATTAGACGCCATATTTATAAATTTGGCTCGGTGGGGTTTGCTTTCTTGGCCGCGAGCGGCCTTTAACTTTAACTCTGATATATTTTCCGGCCGCGCGAGGGCAAAGCGGTGGTTGGTGCACACGACGAGGCGCAAGGCGAAACCAGAGGATGAGGTGTTATAAATTATAAGGCATTAGAGAGTACCGGTCTGACTACGCGCGATGTGCTCACTGGATGTGTGTAAGGGATGATTATGCCTAATGGTGAGATATTACCCGACCGGTATTACTTGGACACGAGCCGAGGCCATGTTCTAATCTTTCGACAGGGTTTCGTACTTTTCGAGCGTGTCCGCTTGTTAATAGATTCGGGGAAAAAATGGCGCGAAAAAATTGTACACACGCGATGTAAATATACGCGCAATTTTTGCCTCAAGTCAACAGATTTTACAAACAACGGACATTAAGGCACGTCTTTGGGTTGTCATAATTCATTGTTATAATTATATAATTGTGATAAGTTTAATGTAAAAGTTGACGGACATTTGGCCGAAATGATCGATCGGGAATTATTTTTTGCTGGCATCATTTTTAATTCGCACATTTTATTTTGTCCGCGAGAATGTGACTATTTATTTTTAAAAGAAGATTAGGAATTGATCTGGTTGCAATTTGTCCTTTCGGATGCTTTTTCGGGCGGACTAAGATTGACGTAAATAATTGAACATTGATATAGCGCTTTAACTAGGTCATCAAAATTTCCATTATTATATAATGTAAGAATAGGAGAGCCGCTATTCGTGGGGGATAATTATGCTATCTAATGCTAACCAGATTTTTGATAAAGAACTGTAAATTTTGGTTAGTTTAATTTTAAATTACTCCTCTTATTGTTTTCCAAAAATATTCAGATAATAAAAGCACAATGCACTTAATTGAATACAAAAATTTCTTTTAATTTTAGAAAAAGTCTTTAAATTGAAATAAATACCATCTGACCGTTTTCTTGCAAGCTGATTAAGTTTCGATTGTTTTTGTTTATTTGTGTCAAGTTGCATCGCAACTTTCATTTCATTCGACATTTAAATCTAAACATGATTTATAGTTACGCTGACAAAGTAATTGGATTAACGCGCGCGAAAAACAATAATTCACCAACAGCTAAGCCAACATTACTTAACAGCGTGTATCTATCTTCGTTAATTGATAATTATTCGTAAGAATCAAGACGCGATGTAACGATACGGAAATAACACGCGGACCGCTAAAACAACATAAAGCGACTACACTTTTAATCCGTGTGAAAATTGCGTTTTTAAATGAGCTCCCCATTTAATGCACCTCGATTCTTTCGCTAATGAATCACTTACTTATGCAAATATTATGACACAGATATTATGTACTTGAAAATATTTACATTTAATTACGCGTATAACGACGGCACACAAATAAACGAATTGACTTGCAGAAGAATGATGTTTGTTCTTTCCTTCCCCCAACATAAACAGCTTGACGTATGCAGATTATAAAAGCCGATTGCAGTCGTTTCAACTAATTTTGCAATTTTACTTCTAGTTCGATATTGATGCCACACCCACGAAGAAAGGCTAGTGAGCTTCTACCTCTTCTAGCCACGTCAGGGTAGTTAGGCCTGTTAGCTAATATCTATTTCCTGCGAAGCGCCACTTTTTTTTTTTTACTCCTCTTCCTCGTCCCTTTTTTTCTCTGTCAGTAATGTACATCTGTGGGCGCGGCTGAATGAGATGGTTTACGTGAATGCATTAAATGACGAGACGGGGGGAAAAAAGAGAAACATTTTTGCGCGAATAACTAAGTACAAGCGACGGAATAAAATAATGAAAAAAGCGACCTGTCAGTTTGTTGATTGGCGCTGCATTGATCGCGGACAATTCGCCAAATTTGATGCGTACGCTTTTTCAAATCAATTACAGACGCAAAGGCTCGGGGGCTAATGTCCAATGTGTGCTTACCTGCAACAAAAGAAAACAATTAACATTAATAATCCGCTTTGTGGGCACAATTTTATGCGCAATTCAATCGGGTTAATGTCATTATTTCGCTTTTACAGTTTTAATTTTCAGTTCGTGCAAAAGAAAGGCATCATTTTAAAGAGGGTCGCAAAGTCGCGTGCGAGTCAACCACGGTACAGTTGCACTATCAAATGATTACATTGTATTGCGAGTCCAAATGCACGTGGACGCAATACAATATGGAGAAATGATAACTTTAACCCTCGCGACGGTAACTGTATTTTGAGAAAATATCTAAAAATATCTTTTAATCACTTTTTGTTGCTTAAATCTATGCCAAATTATATTTTCTATGTATTTTTTATAATTTTAAATATATTTTCACATATACTTTTGAAGCAATATATTTAAATAAATGAATAAATTAAAAATATCTAACTTTTTCTTGAAAATATATTTCATCAATTTAACATATATTTATACATATATTTTAAAATATATTTTGTTCCTTGAGGGTAAAAGAATGCTGAATTATTTACAAAATAATAATTTTTATAAATATAATGCGAAGAGCTTTCGAATAAGCAATTTTGTTCGATTTCAAAGAACAATGGAAGATTAAATGTCTTCAAAGGATATTTTTATCCGATCATTATTAAATGGGAATTTGTGTTTTGTTTAAATAAAACACGTTACTTAATAATAAATTTAGCTATAATTTTGGTTAACGTATAAACATACATTTTTCTTTAGTGGGACAATATACCTATTGATTAGACGCAAACCTTGGTTCGATCTGGTTTCAAGTTGTTCGAGTATGAACAAATGTACGATTCAAATGTGACGGAGTGACCGCGAAAGTTCTCCCTTTACTGAAATAGGATACGATAAATAACTCGATTTATATTCGTCAAGCGTTGAAACGCAAACAGCGCGACATCGTTTGTAGATTCGATTGTTATTAAAAATTTTGGGAAAATTGATGGGAGACATATTATGATCAGGATAAAACTCTGTCGATTTGAAAATATTATATTTCACCATAAAATTATTAATGAAAATATAAGTAATATAAAATTACTTATATTTCAAATTGTATTACTAAATAAAAATGAAGATTATAATTTTTAACATTTATCACCGGAAATCACGTTTTTCCTTTACTTTGACTGTAATTCTCAAAAACATTTGAAATTACAAGTGCTCTAAAATCTTTCGTTCCGCATCAAAACATTTCTAAAGAGCTTGCTATAAGAATGACAAAATTTACGAATATTTCAAACCTCGCACAATCTAAATAGAATTTTGCACGAAAATCGTAGACGATATAGCGACGTGCCAATTAATTGTAGTTACTTAATTTGAGTAAAAAGATTCGTCGCGCATAACGAATAGCAAAAAGTCACGGCACATTTGTACTCGATGAAATTGTGCTTTTAGCGAAATGTATTCGTTCTAAATAGGATAAATAAGAAGCGTCGGCGAATCGCCGGCGTGTCGGCGTCTCGTTCGTGATACGAATCGACCATTTTGTAAATCAGTTCCGCCATTTTGTCTTCATAAATCAAACGGTCGAAAAGGGGGCGGCTTGACGGCATCGCGAAACGCTGATTATAATTAACGCTGCTCGAATTAATAGAACCGACACGCAAAAGGGTGTCGTCGACTTGTCTCTCTCTTTCCGCGCGCGCCGCCTGGACGCTCTTAATACGTCCGACTATCTGGCCACATCGGGGCGTGAATAAGCCGCAGGGTTCAGCTTCGGCATCACGCGATACCAAATCACAAGTTACTTTAACTCAGTTCCGCTAGCTTTAACTCGTCTTTTTTTCTTTCTTTTGTCTCACTCAAAAGCTTCTTTCGTGTCTTTCATGAGGATTTGCCCTTTTTTATTTTAATTTTTTTTCACGAATCACGACATTGTCAATTACTTTATGAATGATTCGATACTTTGCCAGCATGAAAGGTCTCTTTACATTCTACAAGATTGATTACTTGTTTACCTTTAATTATTATTTGTCAACGGAATGACAAAAGTTTTTATTACTAAAAGTGGCAAATTTTCATTTGTAATAGCTGCTTTTGTCAATGAGACTATAATTTCATTAACATCAGTGTCATTAAATATATCAATAATTAGTATATTATGATTAACAGTAACTACATTGCTATCTTAAGGAACAAATTGAATAACAAATGCGTCAATTTGAAACATACATCATTTAAAATATTTCAATGAAAATCAGATAAAAGTTAGCAATTTAAAGAGAAATCAAATCATCATTAATCAAACTCACTCACAAAACTGTTACAATGCGTAACATCAATCAATTATTTATAAATACCGGTATTTTAAAATGAGCTATTGCATTTTATGGCAATTGAAATACTTTATAGTAAATTACAAATTAACAAAAAATATAAAAAAAGCATTTTCGTTAAAAAAGTGGAATTTCAATGTTACTTCATTTTGACATTTATTTTTTTATCATAATGAACCAAGCGTTTTAATATCCAGTCAATGATTAGATTTAGAAATAGCACTAAATTATAAATATGTTAAATTCATCGACAGGAATATCGAGCGTTAACGAAAATCGGAGGGAACGTTTATCGAGATGCATTTTGGCGGTAGCAGAGGCAGTGCATTTGTCCGTGCAAGGCTAGCGAAGGTGACGACAATAAACGCCAAGGCATCATAAATAACGTTAATGTTCGTGGGGGAATTTAATTCGTGGAAGACAATTATGGCTCGCGAGCAATTACCATCGAGGTGTTCGGATAACGTTTGGTTTATTGACATTCGCTCGCAGAATTATATCGCCGAGAGCGATCGGTTTATCGCTATTAAAGTCCAGCGCGGCGCACGCCATACGTGCACGAGTGCGACGCACGGACGTTATACGTATTACGCGGGGCGACGGAACAAACTTCGGCATGAATTACTTAGATTAATTTAGTTGGGCGGCGCACTCGCTGTCTCTGCTCTTTCTGCCCCGAACTCCACTCTCCCGTTGCCCCGCTCCACTTCTTCTTGCTCCGTTTTCCACCTCACGACGATACAACACTCGCTTATATCGATTATAACTCAACTGTGTGCTTTCTAATCTAATTTTGCATCCCCTCGTTGAGTCTGCGTGCCGCCGTCTGAAAACAAGACCTTGCAACGTCACTGACTCGTTTCTCTTCAACTGACCGTTTGATCCTTCCAATTCGACAAAACGAACGCTTGTACTTTCAAGACTTCATCTATATTATAACAAAAAAAGATGCACTATTCTCATTCGCCACATCAATCTTGTTATTTATATTGAATTATTAAAATCGATTGATGTGAGTGTATGGTATATACATGATTGATTCGCAAATTATGTATTTAATATTTGAGCTTGTAAAAATGCTGTAAGAAAATAAAGAAAGAATCATTGATTGGTTTGAAATTTTGTTTCGTTTATTAGAATGTTACGAGTAAAGTTTGTTTCAATTGTGATAATAATTAGATTATTGTTTTCAATCAAATTTATAATGCAAATAAGTAATCTTCATGTATAGATTGTTGAATCAAATATATTAAAAGTACTCATCTATATTGAAAAAATCAAATTTCTTTTTTAATAACAAAATATGACAGAAATATACTTAAACAAGTTAATAAACCTCGCTTAATATTACTAGCATTTATATTGTTTAGCTTTTGAGTGTGTATGTTTTCCTTTGCACCATCAATAATTCAGTATTCTTAATACACCCAGAAACTTCCGATTCCGCAATTGTTGGATTAACCTGATTGTAAATAAAAGTATTATAAAACTTTCTTTAATGTTGAATCGATACTTTTTACAACAGTAACTGTAATTGGCTTTAGTAATATATTATATCGTAATACATACATACACACATTCAAGTCTATTTTGTATGTAAACAAATGTTACAAAAGAATATGCAAAGTGTCACTCGATAACACGCCTCTTGACTAACCAACAATTCATATCATTTTAGAAACTCCAACCTCTGTATTTGATTTGAAATAAACTGGCATAGATAAATAGGAGAGAAATTGTCCGTAGGCAAATCGGCAACATTTCTAGCTTCATCAAAGCCAGCCTCCCAGTGGGATCGAAATTCGATTTATTTGTTCTACGACGGGGGGCCAGCTGCGATTTCCAACAAGCTCGTATGAACTCATCATCACACTGTAACCGTGGCTTCGTATTCTGAACGTAGCTACAGCACCAAGCATGGAAATCACAAAAATACATCGCAAACGCGCGTTCCGTCTGCATCCAGTGAAAAATAATAGATGAAGGCAGCGCGCGGGTCTCATAGTCGAGCTAAACAATGTTTTGCCGAGCTTCTAAAATCGGCCTGAATTTTTGATCGTTCGTCCAATGTTTTAACCCTTTTGCTAACCGGGTTGTTGTCCGCACCTTCGTCCCTCATCTCGCGCACGCTGAATTATAAACACGACGTCTCGCGTGAATGCAACTACCCCGAACGCCAGATCGCGATCGCTTTTCACAGCCTTTTCGCGTCGAAAGAATTACTCTTCCGGCGGAAAAATTGGCCTGTGCATATTTTAATCGCGGTGCGCTTTTATTGGCCCGCATCGTGTTTAATGCACATACGCAATTTTTTCTCGTCTTTTATACATCCATTGTATGGCGTAAAGGAACTTCCTTTTCATTTCTTGTTCCAAATGGATATTGATTGAATATAGTGATATGAAAATTTGAAATATTCTTTTGTTATAAATATTAACCTTTATGATTAAAATAGGTGTTTTTATATACAATTTCTACAACGAAAAATGCCGTTCATTTGTCCGTTATTATTCTAAAGTTTTTAGTGAAAAATTAAAAAAAAAGAATGGGTAAGACCAAGGAAAGATACATGAAGTCATTACGTAATTACATCTAGTCTGACGGAGTATGGAAGGGGAAGGAAGCCGGAACGCGAATTTGATTTCGCAGAAAAGGGTTGATACGAACGATCGCGTGATCCGCTGAGCCACCCTTTCGCTGCCAGAAACAACGAATGAAGCGACTCGCACGAGATCCGGCACAATCGTGCGACGCTTGTTGTCAGATCCGGGATCGGAAATCCCACGCACCTTGAACGTGGCACTTTACACCAAGAATCAAGTTGAAAACTAGTTAAACAAAGTTTGCCGGATCAACACGCGCCTTGGATTTTGCGAAATGTTAAGGGAAAGAGGAGGAAGGGATTTGAAAGTGGGGATTTGTCGGGTCAAAGGCGCAGAGAGTTAGAGGTGGACGGTTGTTGTAAACGAGATGAATAGCGCGAAAAATGGTATGTCGAACAAAGGTAATCTCGTACAATCGGAGTACATATAATAATACACGGTCTAATAATACACGAAGGCCCGGAGTGAGGTTAATTGCCGTCAGATGGGGGGGTTGGGAGCGGGGGTTTACACGCGTTATTAACATGCTGGGTGGGGGGATGAAATGTGCTCTTTGCACTATTTTGTCGGTCACTTGGATGGTCTTTGATTTTGAGCGGGGCATGCTCGACTAGCAGTCGCTTTGGTCATCCTTGCGTGGAAAAGGTACCCTCGTTTTGGATCTCCATTACGGTAGTCATGACGACCGCAATTGATTCTGCGGGGAGGACGGACGAAGACGGAAAGGACACGAAAGACGAGGACGATCGAACGACGATAAACAGAGAGACAAAGAACAACGAACGGCAACGACGCACGACGCGAGGGCACGGTGTTACTACATCGATGCTGTACGCTGTTCCCTTTATCCGATACAATGCAAGCTAAATAGCGCCGGTCAGTTGCATGGTGTTGGATTAGAGATACGTCGCTCGTTTGAGGCGAACCACCTCCTCACCCC
>JABFPJ010001339.1:0-26565 GCA_022817425.1 Gryon sp. ZL-2020 | reverse complement strand
ATATCACAATTTATTTTGCATAAAAAGTTGAAAAAATCAACTCAAAACATCGATTTACTTTTCGGTCGAAATGACCGACGCGCGACCACTAACGTTAAAAATTTTGACGCGACCACTGCCGGGTTAATAATTTTCATATTATTAATTTGAAATATCTAAAATGCAATATAAAATAATGAAAATGTATACCCGTAGAAACTTGTGTCAAATAATTAATTTGTTCACTCAATTTCGATTCAACATGACTCAGTGTTTTGAGAAACTGATGCGTCTGACTTTCGGCTTGCTTTAAACTCGACTTTTCTTTACTTAATTCCATAAATGCTTGTCCTGTAAAACCAATGAATAAAACGTGATTAGAAATATTAAAACTATTATTTATGTATTTATTCATATAAATGGGTAAGCAGCCTTTACAAAACACTAAAAGTAAAAATGTATAATTATTATTATTATTATTATCATATTATGTAAAAAAATTATAAATACAAAAAATGCCGAAAATTATTCAAAATAACATACCTGCACTTTGTAAACAAACAATTATATCTTTTTCGATGGAATCCAAAATTTGTATCCTCTCCATTGGTGGAGTCATTTCAACAATTATATATATATATATATATTTTAACTTTAATTAATAATAAAAAATATATAAAAACGGTGAAATTGGCTTGTTTTTACACAACGTTTATCAACAATTTTCGTATCAGATTTATTTACACCGAACTTGAAGTTTTCAACGATTTTTAGATGCAAAACATTGTTGTTTACAACAATGTTAATATTGGCTTTATTTATTTACTTCTTGAATTTTTTTAAGGAAAAATCAGAAGGAATTTTTTTTTGGAAAACGATTTGAGGGATTGTTTGAACTTTGAAACGTCAGACTCACAAACTTGTTGGACTTGAACGGATTTTGAGGTTATGTTATATCGAAAATAAACGATATATATCGATATATCTAGAAGGTTATATCGAAAATAAACGATATATATCGATATATCGTTATATATAAAACATGTCATCATTTTTTTAAAATAATGTTTAAAAGTTTCAATATATATATAAATAAAAATGATTTGGAATTATTGAAAATTGACTGTATTTTTTTCTATTTCAAAAAAAAAAATAAAATATAAAATAAATATTTGTGTAATAATAAAAAGTATACTTTTTATATTTTACATTACACTAAATTTAAATTCATAATTTATACAATCTTTTTTTTAATTATGAATTAAAAAAAATTATTTAAAGCATTGAAAGTATTATTAAACATTGAAAACTTATTATTTTCAAAAAACATTTTTTTAATTATAATTAACTCATAAGGTTCGGGAGAGGGAATTACTTTATTTTTATAATATCTTAAATGCCCTTAAAACACTTTTTTATAAATTATTTTTGTACCACAAAATATTGTTTAATAAATTATAAAATGTTATTTTAAAAAAATCGATTAATTTATTAAAATATTTGTTGATGAAAGTGTGATATGAAGTACGTTTTTGAAGATTGTACAAATGTCCAATGGTCAATTTTTATGTTATTGAAAAATAAGATTTCTGAAATGTTAAATAACTCATTCAAAGATGTTTAGTATTTTTTTTTATCATTTCTCAATTGCTTTCTTCTTTTATTTACATGAAACTCCCATAAGAGCCTATGTTAAAATGGTTTTTTTCTATATGTATTTACTTTCCAACCACATGGTCAAACATTTGCAAAAAATGCAGGTATCATTTTTTCTTTATAATTAGCAATCTGACGAAGTTTCATTTAATTCTATCATTTTTTGCATAAGTCGAGTGAACCTCTTTAAAAATCCTCAGAGATATTGATTCTGTTGTCATGGAATGTACATAAACTAACTTCAACATAATCCTTAATATTCTGTTCAAATTCATTTTCGTGAAATTTAATAATTGAAAAATACAAAACTATCAGGTAAAAAAAAATGTTAAAAATTATTGATCTTTTGCTTAAAAATTAAAGAAATTAAAATTGTTTAGATAATCAATGTCAGAAACGAAAAAGAAAGCCAAAAAAGGGAGTGCAAAAAATGGCAAAGGCAGCAAAAGTGCTGGCAAAGGGAGTAATGGAAATAAAGGCAAGAGCAAAAGATCGAAGAAAAATGGAAGCAAAACCAAATTCAAAACGTACGTGTTCAACGAAGAGGTGATTGAAAACGCTTATTACGTTTGTCACAATATCATGGACGTGTTGCATACGCGGGGTTTTCAATGGCCAGAAGCTCAAAAGAAGAAAAAGAAGGGAAAGAAGCGCTAAAGAAGAACCTGACTTACAAAATGAACAAATCTGTTTAATCGAACATTAAAAACTTGGAAATTAAATAGAATCGTACAAAAATACTTTTAAATTATTCACGATATCAAATATTTAACTACTAATTAATCTTTATATTATTTTCTGATTTTGTTGCGCTTAAATGTCATTTGTGTAATAAAATAACAACGAATAAATTAACTTAGTCTTAAGTTAAAGTTATGGACAAGTTGAAGAAAGCGAAGATCTCAACCGAGAATCGATGCGATGTTTTTTGCGTATTTGTCAATGCTGAATTCGGTGTGCGGAATAACGTAAGGACCATTGTAAACGCAATGTACTGTCACGCTTTCTGGATATTGCAATCCTGGGAGCAACTGGAAAAATATAATAAATGAGTATGGAACATAAATGATGTTGAGTTTGAGTTGATAAATTGTTTCAAAGCTTAATTAACAGAGTTAGTGTTTTTTTTATAAAAATAATATATTATTTAACAAATAATTATACATCAACCAGAGCGAAATTCTGTAATTTTGTAATTAACTGTTAAACTACAAATAATAATCTTTCGTGAGTTATTTTTAAATTATAATAATTTTTGCAGTTTTCTTCACTTTGAAAACTAGAAATCATTATTTATGAAATATAAATACATGATTTAATCAGATTTTGTATTGATTAAAATAAGTAAAACAAATTAATTTTTATTATTCATTAAATTATAACTTAAGAAATTTATAATTGAATGAATTAATGAATAATACAAATTAACTTAAACCAGAGCGAGGTTTTCTTGCCTTTTTTTACTTACTTTAATCAATAGAAAATCTTCTTTTTATAATTATTTGTTAAGTAATATTATTTGTATAACAAAAAGCGTTTATGGTTTGTTTTTAAAAAATAGAGATTTATTTTTACCTTAGGAGTTAAGAAAAAGTATTGAGATCCTTTTGAAGTTCCCGTAATTTCGACTAAGAGTTGAAACACTCTTCTTTCGTTTATGGGGTCCATTCCCTAAAAAGAACGTTTTTGAATGAAATATTAATTTAGTTGATTTGAATGAAAAACATTTTGTTTAATAGATACCTGATTAATTTCATCGACGCATCGGAAAGGCACTTTTGACAAGTTTTGTAAGGCAATCATATAAACGGCGGTGGTGAGAGCTCTTTCTCCGCCACTTTGATGTGTTCGTGTAAGTTCTTGAAGACTGTCAGTGTCACGAAATTTGACCATAATTTTTAAACCATATTTATCGAAATCAAGCTACAAATGAAATAAAATATTTTACATTCATTTACATCTACATTTTTAATTAAATGCATATACATATAAATATATAAATCTAAACAAATATATATAAAGAAAAATACATTTAAAAAAATATAAAAAAATAATACAATTTTTACTATATTTGTTTTGTTACTTTTTTGCATCTTTTTTTTTTGCATCTTTGTTATTATATAGTTTGATACTATACAGTTTAATATGTAGTATTAATTTATTTAAATATAAAAACTTTAATTTGTATTTGTTTAAAGAACATATAAACGAATAAAATTACATAAATTTTATTCGAAACTTACGAGATTAAGACTATAAAACAGGGATAATTCGCCCGAACACTTCAACTCCGAAAAATAATTACTGAAATTCATGTTGATTTGATCGACCAATAATTCGACCTGCGGATACCATTGGGTTCGAATTTTCGTCATTTCTTCAATGAATTTCGTGGATTCCGTCTGTTTTTGTTCGATGAGTTGTTGCGTTTTCTCTATGGCTACTTGCGTTTTTTCATACGTGTCCAAAACCTAAAATACATTCAAATTTATAAATTCGTTTTAATATTTTAAGGAAAAGAATGAAGAAAAAAAAAGAATATATATATATATTACCGCTTCGCCATTACTATCTCGTCCTAAACAATACAATTTAACTTTCAGTTCTGATAGCATGTTTTCGATTTCCGGAATGGTTTGTGGAATCTTATTAAATGCCGCCTCAAAATTCTTGAAACTTGCATCCCTCGGCGTCAATCCTTCAGTCAACTCCTTCGCTTCTCGAAGATACTTTTCCGCCGAAGCTTTTAATGGCGCCAAATCCTTATCGAGCTGCTGATAAGTATTTCTCGCTATGTTTAACTTATCGCGCAATTCCGCCGATTCACTTTGAATAATTGCCAATTTTCGTTGCTGAATTTTCAACGACAGTCTGCTGGTTTCATTAATCACGCTGCATTTATAACATTGCTCCGTAAGCACGTTAATTTCATTGTAGAGTTTCAAAGTTTTACGAATGGTGTTCTGAAACAATTATATGTCAGATTAAGTGTTTATATGTTTCAGAGTTGTTGATTTTTATACATTTTTTAATTTTTTGACTTTTCAGGTTTCTTATACTAAAATATATTTTTTTTTTTTTCAGAAAATGATTATTTAAATATCTTTTAGAAATAAACTTTTGAATAATTTTAATAGTAAATAGCAACAAATTAACTATTTTCAAACATTTTCAGAACTACAAATAATTCAATTTAATAATTTGAAAATTAATAATTTTTGTAAATATACTATATTTTTAATGAAAAAAGCCTTAGCAAAACGAAAAATATATTGCAAATATATTTGTTATATTCTTCTTAATATATTTTTAATATTAAATTATGTATTTTAAATATATTTATAATGAATTCATTAAATAATGTTAAAAAGCTAAAAAATTAATAAGTAAATAAGTAAAAAAGTTAAAAGATAAATTTGGAGTAATTTATGAATAGATTCAGATTATATTAACAAAATATTTTTTAAGAAAAAGTATATTTACAATATATTCTTAATATATTAACAATATATTCACCAAATTTTGTTCTTTTTAATAAGAAAATATAATATAGAATCTAATTTAAATAAAATTAAAAAAAAAGAAAATAAGAAATAATTATAAAATTTTCCGATTTTAAATGAAAAAAAAAGCCTTATTTTACCTGAATAGAATTTTTGAACATTTCGTCAATGTCGTCAATAGATTTCCTCTCACTTTGTAAGTCAATCAACTTTTGTTCTTTGCGCTGAACATTCAAATTCAACGTTTTAATACTCGTAATGTTTTGTTGAAACTTGTTTCGCGATTCGCGCAGTGTATTTAAAGCTTTCTCATTTTCGTCCAATTCAGAATTCAAAGACTGAATTCTACTCTGAATTGCTCCTTTTTGTTCTTCAAACTGACAGAGTCTATAAACAAACAAATTCAAATTATTTACACAAATTAATACAATCATTCAAACTGAAAATATTACATACTTTTCTTCAATTCCTTTCAACAAATTCACGTCAACCGTAACGGACAATACATGATTTCCCGTAATGGTATCAATACGTGTAGATTTTGCGCCGGAATATTTCGAAATAGAAACGCCATATCTTTGAGTTCCTAAAAAAAAAAACAAAAAAAATTTTGTAATTTGTTTTCAATAGTCAATCATTAAGGTGGTACTATCATTAACGCAAAATAGTCAGAATTTGTTGAAAATTTATAAATATCTTAGTTAACTAAGTTTTTATTTCAAAGATAATAATTTCAAGATAATTGACTATGCTAAAGTCAAGATATTTAATGATAAAAATTGAATAAAATGCATTAGCGGGCCGAAAATAGTATATTTTGTTAATAACTTACATAATAATAGTCAGACATAAATAAAAATTAAAATATAAGTTACGAACATAATGAATAAAAAACGATCAAAATGACAAAGCAATTCACTACATAGTTTTGATGTTATTCATAGTCAAATGTTGAAAATATACACTTTGTGGCCATTATTAAGAGAACCCTGCTACTGAGATAGGCAATTCATGTTATTGTTATATAATTTTTAGACAAAATTGAAATAAAAGTGGATTTAAACAATACATACTGTTCTTGGAAATTCTTATCAACATAAATCAACTTTTAGACATGATTATTTATAAGTGTCCAATGGTCAATTTTTATGTAATTGAAAAATAAGATTTCTGAAATGTTAAATAACTCATTCAAAGATGTTTAATATTTTTTTAATCATTTCTCAATTGCTTTCTTCTTTTATTTACATGAAACTCCCATAAGAGCCTATGTTAAAATGACTAAAAAAAATTTTTTTCTATATGAATTTACTTTACAACCACATGGTCAAAAATTTTCAAAAAATGCAGGTATCATTTTTTCTTTATAATTAGCAATCTGACGAAGTTTCATTTAATTCTATCATTTTTTGCATAAGTCGAGTGAACCTCTTTAAAAATCCTCAGAGATATTGATTCTGTTATCATGGAATGTACATAAACTAACTTCAACATAATCCTTAATATTCTGTTCAAATTCATTTTCGTGAAATTTAATAATTGAAAAATACAAAACTATCAGGTAAAAAAAATGTTAAAAATTATTGATCTTTTGCTTAAAAATTAAAGAAATTAAAATTGTTTAGATAATCAATGTCAGAAACGAAAAAGAAAGGCCAAAAAGGGAGTGCGCTACCTAACGATAGAACCACCTTAAAAATCGAAAAATATGATAAAAATAGAAAAAAAACATACTGCTGAAAAACGTGTTAATATCAATAGGTATTCGATCGATGTTATCATCCACCGAATTACTGCCAATCGGAATGTTATGCAAATTGTACATTGAAACTAAATAATTCATAATCGTCGGCGGTGCTTCAAACAACGAAATGAGATAAGTTTCGAATCCAAATTGTCGAATATCATCGAGAGCAATGTACGGATTCATATCAACATTTCGGTTTGGATCAGAATGCAAAACGTTGACCTGCAAATTGCGCTCGTTTCTCAAGTAATTGATTAACAGGTTCATGTCGTTCTTGTCTTCGCAAACAAACGCAATAAGATCGCGCATTGGAATCACGTTTTCCAGATACTTTGCGAAGGCCTTGTTTTTCACGTTGATGTGCAACAGAATCGGCTCATGAACTGTCGCCGCAAATTTGTCGCGATTTTGTTGTAACCATAAAACTCCTTCGTATGCATCTTCACTTCTTTGCCGCAATATTTCCATCCTTTTTGCTTTGATGTTTTGTACTTTTTGCATTTCCCGATCACAAACTGTTTAAAAAATGTTTTATTATTCATTTTCTTATTTTATTTATGTTATTCTTAATTATTTATTATATTTATTATTGTTATTATAAAATATTGTGTTATTATTCATTTATGATGATATTCTGCAGAACATAAAACAATGTAAAATAAAGAAATGAAGTTTATACTTTGTATTTCTCGACGGATATTTTCATCCTGATGACGTAAATGGTTTATTTGATCCTTCAAAATTGCACTTTCCTTTCGTTTTGCGTCAATTTCGTATAACAAATTGCCTTGTTTTACTTCCATGTCTGGAACTAAAATGAAATAAAAGTTAGATTCAAGTTTGAATTATTATAATAATAAATGAATATATATCAATGATACAGTACTGCTTCCAAATTCGTCGATCAATGCCTGAACATCACTTTTCATCTTTTCAATTTGTTGCTGAATTAATAAAATATCCCTTTCGCGATTAGCTTCAGCTTCCTTTCTCTGTTTCCAGGACTCTTCTGTTTCCTGAATTTCCTCATCGAAGGAGTTTATTTTGTTGATCAGAGCTTTTATTTTTCCCTCTTTTTGAACCACGTCTTTCATCTATAATTTTTTTATTTTTAATAAACAAAATTATTTGATATTATATTTAAATAAATATAATGTTCTTGCAAGAATCAGTCGAAAATGACAGGAAATTAAACCTCAATTAAGATTAAAAACTCAGATTTAAAGTATACAAAAATTGTTGAATCCTGCCAGATCTTTTAAAATTTATTTTCTAAACTTTATTTTACGTATTTAAATTAATTTTGATTTGAAAAATGTGATTAAAAGTTTCTTTGGTTAATTTAATCTTTGACAATTTTCGACCGATAATCTTATAACACATTAAATATGAGGATATTACAGATTTAAATTGATTATTTCATTTCAATGCAAATTCATAAATATGAGATTCACATTTTAGTTATATATATATATTTTAAACTCAATTTTTCAGTTTAAGCTCAATATTTCACACATATTAAAATAAAATTATATATTTAGTTAATTTATATATATCTGACTCTTGACAATTGCTAAAATGTCTAACTTCATCAACTTTTTCATTATCGATGGATTATCATAAAATATTATCACCTGCATAGAATCTTGTCCTCTAAGTTTATCAACAGTATCCGAAATTTGTTTAATCTTATCATCAATAGGTTTCAATTGCTTTTCCAACTCCTTCACTTGCTTTTCATAAACATCTCTTTCTTCTTTGGCCTAAAACAAAGTATACATTAATTACAAAAATAATGATTAAACAATTAAAATTAAATGATTAATTAAGAACATTAATTATAAATCAATTCTTCATTTACCTTTAACAATTCTTTCCTTTTATTATCATAGAATATCCAAGCTTTCTTCTGCGACAACGTTAAAACTTTCTTCTGAATCTTCTTCTTTTCTTTAATATTCCCAACAATATCCTTCAAATTGTTAATTTTATCGTTCTGCTGTTTCAAGTAAATATTCTTTTCATTCAACAACTTTTCAACCTCGCGATGTTTAACTCGCATTTCCTTCAATTTCGCAAAAGTTTTCAACAAACTTGGATCACCAATTGATCGCAGTGTTTCCACAAGCAATTCTTCGGGACTCAAGTTTGAAAATTCTTGAACTTTTTCTTGCGGCAAAAATTGACACAAATTGTCCATCTGAATGTTAAATGATTTGGTCAATTCGCCGACTTTGCTGTAACCCACGACTTGATCATTTATGAGCCACGTGGTGGTGCTCGCTCGATCAAATTTGCGACTAATTTTCACCTCGCTGTCCTTCATTTGCAATGTTATTTCGACTTTCGCATTTTCGTGTCCAGTTTTCACGTAATCACCAACTTCCTTTGCTCGTCCAATTATACTCAATTTTCCACCCAATCCGATCACTATCGCACAAACTATCGTCGACTTTCCCGTGCCATTTGGTCCAATGATCACATTCAAATATCGACCGGGTTTGATCAAAGCTCGGTCGTAAGTTCTGCAAATTATCAGTTTTTCATTTTGTTTTTATTTATCAAACTTTAACTTATCATTTTAAATCATTTGTAAAACTATCAAATGAATATTTACACATTTGCATTATTATAACTTTTTTTCAATATTTTTTATGTAAAAGTGCGAGAGTAATTTATTAATAAAATTTGATTAATAAGTCGTATAATTAAAATTGATTTTGAGATAAAGTATATAAATAATTGTGAGAAAATGATAATTGTACTATTTAATTTAATATTTTATTTTATTTTTTTTTATTTAATATTTAGTATTTTACCTATTTTGCACAGTTCAAACTACGTTTATAATTAATATCAAAATATAATTCGGAAAAATTCTTTTTTATTATCATTTATGGACTTTATGTTATTTCTAAATCAACAAAGAAATTAAAGTGGATTTTATGTTTTATTCTAGAAAGTTGTACAAAATATAACACATTTTGTTTGAAAATTACAAATGTTTGAAAAAATTTAATTAATTATGCCATTGCAAAATGAAAAATGTATTGTTAATGTATTTTTAATATATTCATAATATATTCTCAGTATATTCCTATATTAAAAATATATTAAGAATCTATTATATTTATTATATATATAATGCGATTATATTAATATATTAACAATATATTCGCAATATATTTTTCATTTTGCTAGGATTTTGTATAGTAAAAAGTTGTACAAAATGTAACGCATTTTGTTTGAAAATTACAAATGTTTGAAAAAGTTGAATTAACAAGCCTAATAATTTATTAATTAAAATAACAATAATAAATAAATATCTATACTTCATAACTACATTTTTATTTATATAAGCTTTGTAAGAATGTATTAAATAGTAAATTATAAATTTACTATTTTAGATTTTTTACATAAAAATTGTACTTCAAAAAAAAAATAAATAAATAAATAAAAATAAAAATAAATTTAATATAATTCAAATTAATTTAATTTAATTAAAATGTAATAATAAATTGTAAAAATTTTGCTTTTTTATTTTTGATATATTTTCAAAAATAAACTCAACGACTCAAATTCGTATTTGTATTTACATGAAAAAATAATCAAAACAAACTTATAGGTTATACTTACACAAAGTGCTCGACATAAATTGACGTAATTATGCCGTAATCCATTTTGTTTGCTTGTCTTTTCTTTCTTGAAAAAATAAAATAAGTCCTTTGAAAGTTATCAGCGATCAACTTTGGTTTGCTTTTTCACTGTCATTTGTTTCATTCGTGTCATAGCACGTATAAAGTCGTCACTCAAAACTCAATTTGCGCGGTATTTTGATCTTCGTGTAGAATGGCAATGGAAAAGTTCAAATTTTCGCAAATGAGGTCGCTGCGAAATGAGAAAAACAAATGACAAAAAGTGCTTCATGTTTTTTTTTGTTTTAAATTTGATGAAAAAACTAATTCGTTAAATAAATAAAATAAATAAAATGAATAAAATGAATAAAATGAATAAAATGAATAAAATGAATAAAATGAATAAAATGAATAAAATAAATAATTATTTGTTTTATTAAATATTTATTATTTTTTAAATAAGTTTTGGATAAGCAAAATTTAAAAAATAAGAGAAATTTAAAAAAATGAATGGAAAAGTAAAAAAATTAATGAAATGTATAAAAAACGATCAAATTGTGTAAAAAAGTGACAAATTTAAGAATAGTTAAAAAGTAAACGACTAAAAAAAACAACAACAATTAATAAAACAACTAACTAGAATCCATTAAAAAGCTAACAAAAAATTAATTAAAATTAATTGAAGAAGTAATAAAACTAACGACTTTCCAAAAATTAATTTAAAAAAGTAAAAAACTAAGAACAATTAATAAAAAAAACTAACAAGAATGAATTAAAAAACTAATAAAGCTTAAGAAAATTATAAAAATTAAAAGCAATTATAAAAATATAATTTTTTAATTATAAAAATTAAATTAGTTAAAACACTAACAAAATAAAAAATTTTAGAAAACTATTTTAAGGTAAGACTATCATGAAACGACTGTTTTGGGGATTTATTTTGAAAAAACAATAATTTCATATTCCTTAAATTCTCCCTTTAAATTTTGTATTTTTCAAATTAATACATTTTTACATTATCATATTTGGAATTTGAAAATATAAAAATAAAAAAAAATTGAAAATATGAAAACTTAACAATATGAAATTATGGACATTTCTAAAATAATTGTAATTTTTTATTTTTTATATTTTCAGACTTTCATATTGCCAATTTTTCATTTTTTCATATTTTTAATTTATATCTAATTCTCACATTCTCAAATTTCGATTTTTTATTGTTTTAATTTTCAAATGTTCATACCTTTAAGTTGTCAAATTTGAACATTTAAAAATATTCATTTTTTTATATTTAAATAATTGATATTCAAAAATATAAATATTTGAAAATTAAAAATTACAACAATTTGCAAATTTGTACAACAGTAAAAATAATCAACAATAAGAAATAACCATAATTAAATATTTCCAAATCTTCAATTTCACAAACAAAAAAAAGATAAATAAAAAAAAAATAATTAACCCAAAATCACGAAAATGAGTCAAAACCCAAAAATCCATAACTATCCCTCCAATCACTCGACTTCCGGCGACCAATCAAATGCCTTCATTTTGATTCGAACCGGCGGAGCGCTGGCGCCAACTTCCGTCGAGTTCGGCACGGATCTTCATTGGGCGCGCAACGTGTTCCAAAAAAGAAAGACAAAAAAGTCGCATCAATCATCGGCAAAATGTTGACTCTCGCGTCGTCGACAAAAAATCATCGCCGTATCATCGCAGCAAAACCCATTCCAACAAGTCGTAAGAAAACCAAAAAAAACCCAAAATCCATCGACTAAAACCCACGTGACCTTCAAACCAAAAAAAAGAATTATCTCCGAAAAAAAAAAAAAAAATATGGATATTTTGGGTGCTCTGCGTTATCGACGATTGTTGTGTCGTCATGCGCGCGCGCATGCGCAGTGGGTCATCGCGGCTTCAGCACCTTCATCTCGCCAGCAACCAGTACGAAATCGTACGTAAAACGACGTCGATCTGTGCACAAAGTAAGTCCAAAGAAAACCAAAACCTTTAAAAAAAAAAAAAAAAAAAAAAATTCAAAAAATAAAAAAAAAAAAATTTTAAATAGAGGTCAAATGTCTGCGAAAATCGGGTAAAAGTGGTGAAAAAAGGAGCGGGTGTTGTGCGCGGAGAAAGGCGAAAGAGAGGAACCGCGGTGGGTTTGTTGTTGCGCAGCTTCTACGGGGACAATTGAATCGGCACGACGGCGACGACAACTTGGTCGCACTTTCAACAACCGGTCGTCGCTGAGAGTCGCGCTAAGAGCATGAACGGCTTCAGTACCGGCGAGGAGGACTCGCGAGGCGCCACCGATCAGATCTGCTGTCTGGTGGACGAGGGCGAGCGATGCTCCAGACCCGCTGGCAACGCTTCCTACAGCAAACGCATACAAAAGACTGCCACGCAGCGTCGACTCAAACTCAACATTGATCTCATGGTGAGCATCCATCACTTTTCTTTTTTTTCATTTATTTTTTTTTACTTTTATTAAAATAGTTTTTTAAATCTTTTTTTTTTTAGATGAATTATATATATATATGTATATATATTTACATATATATGTATGTATGTATACATATATATATATATACTTAATAAAAGATTTTTATTTACTAATTTAAATTTTAGATCATTCATTTATTTTGTTTATTTATCTTATTATTATTACAACAATGACTTCTGACCCACAAAAAAAAACAATGACTTTTGTTGTTGATGAACTACGCGACATGTGTTACTTTCCTTTCTTGACATGCTTTGACGTCGATGTATATATATATATCTTAATAGAAAACATCAAAATTATACGTATAATATATATATATAGAAGTTGTGACGTAATAATATACTTTTTTGGAAATATTCAACAATCAAACACAATGCAAACGACTTTGGGATTGTTATATATTTATATTAAACTCAGTGCAACAAAGGGTTATCACTTTTGGGTGCAACTCCAAGATTGATCGAAACGGACGCGAAAAATGTAACGAGTTTATACGCGTTTTATTATGTCGAAACTTTCGATTATTTGAACCGCGCTTTCAATTTGAAACTATACAAACATTTGGACTTTTTTTTGTTTTTTCGTAAAGTTAGAATTAGAGATGGATAAGTCAGTTAGTTAATTAAGTTGTATATTTAATAGTTATTGAAAATAATAAATAAGTCATTCAAATGTGATTTTGTGTTATTTTTTAAGAATTATTTGAATAAAGGTTTATTCTTAATATTTTGTTTCTTCGATTGAAATATTATTTGGAATAAAAAGGTGTTTGAATGAATTAATTATTAATCAATGTATATTTATATTTTATTTATGCTCTTGTTATGGTTTTATATATTTAATAATGATTAAAAATAACACAATCAAGTAGTTGAAAAATGCGTATTTATCTCATAAAAAAGACTGTCTTCAACTAAAAATACAGGTGCCATAGTTATTATTGGTAAAAGTAAAAAATAGGCATTTTAATTCAGAAAAGTAATTGAAAAGTAATTGCATTTTTTATTAACCATTACTTTTCTAAATAAAATTAAATTATACATTCAAACTTAGCAAAAGTAAGATCATAAATAGAATTATTTGATTATTCGACTCTACAACTTGCTAAATAACAAACAAGTTTTCAATTATTTTTACAATTTATAATTTTGCAATTTGTAACATTTAATATAAGTCATTGGGTAATTTTTGCACATTTCTGGTTATAATAATGTTAATTAATGACTTAATTCAAATTGAATGTTTGTTTATTTTGTGCCAACAGTTTGTGTGCGAATTAAACATTGTTTATTTGTTCGGTGATTTTGGTTGATTTTAAATGTTCATTTGTATAAAATTGATGTTTAATTTGAAACAGAATTTTGAGAAATAAATTGTTTCAGTTGATAATTAATTATGATTTTTTCGTTCGAATCTAATTATAGGCACGTCATATATACATCTGTGATTATCATAAGCAAGTGATCCAAGGCGCAAAGTCAAAGCAACAGCAACAAAGGAGACGAAAAGACTCGGAAGAAGACTCCGGTGAAACTGACAATGATCTTCCAGAGGTTGATCTGTATCAGCTGCAAATGGGCACTTTGCGACGGTATAAGAGACACTACAAAGTTACGGCGCGACAAAGTCTATCCAAAGCACAACTGGCAGATGTTAATATCACAATTATTATTATTATTATTATCATTATTATTATTATTGCAGGGTGTCGAGTGTCCTTAAATTTGGGAAAAATCGAACATTTTTGATTGATTGATTTAATTATTTATTAATATTTAATTTATTTTATTATTATTATTATTATTTTATTATGTTATTATAATTAGATTAATATTATTATTAATTATTAATCATTATTTAAATAATGTATAAATTATTAATAAAAAGGATCATATATTGTCACATATGAACAATATAGTAACAATTTATGGTACTACATTGACCATATATGTTTGTATATTTTCCATATATGGACCATATATTGGCAGTGCTAATATGTTAGCAGTTTACAAAAATATTCCATATATTGGTAAAATACGGCCAATATATGATCGAAAAATATGGTCCACATATGGTTCTTATATTGACAATATATGATCACCATATGGTCAATATATGGTCCATATATGATCGATATATGTTCAATATATAATCAATATATAATTAATATATAATATTGTCATGTCAATATATTGATAATATATTAACAATATATGAACATATATTGACAATGTATGTGTCACTTTATTGATCATACATGTTTGCATATTTTCCATATGTGAACCATATATTGGCAATGTATTAGCACTTTACAAAAATATTCCATATATGGCCAATATATGATCAATATATGGTCTATATATGATCGATATATGATCAATAAAAAAATCGAAAGACAATTTCAAAATGTAAATCACAATTCTTGGAGCTTTTAACAACTTTGTTTTTTCATTTTAATTCGTCGAAAAATTAAAATAACTTTCTCAAATTGGCTTCAAAATATAATTAGTGAATTTCATTAATTAATGACATTTTATTGAAGGAAGTGTATGTTTTAAAACAACATATTTTCCTATAATTTATAAACATTTCATACGTGCGGTATCTATGTAGGCTTCCTTGATACAAAAACATTATTAAATTAATGTTTATTAAACATTCTTCAAATTGCAAAAATGTTCTCTGACAAATTTTGGGAAATAATTTCAAAATCCAGGAAATATCCTGGAATTATTTATAAGTTTAGTTTACTCATAAATGCGTTGGACACTCTGTTATTATTATTATTAATTTTATTATATTTATTATTAATATTATTAGTATAAAAATATTTTTAATTTAATTTATAATTAATGATTACACAATCAAATGTATTAAATTTATTAAATCAAATATCAATTTATTTTGCAGACTTTAATGAAACACTTCAAAACCATTCCTGTGGTGGAAAAGGAAGCCCTAAGTATCTTTATCTATACGGTGAAGAAGAACAGCAATAAGTTGGACCAGAAGAATGGATTGAGCAATGACACAACGTAGTCCAATCGGTGCTAAGTTGTTGTTTTATTTTTTTTTTATTTTTTTTTTTTTTTAGTAATCCCGAAACATTTGACTTAGTGAGAAATTCAGACCCGACGATTAGCTTTTTACATTTTTCTTAGGTCTATAAGTATTTGATATAAAAAAAAAAGAAAATCCATAATTTAAAAAGAAGTATATATATGTACATATATATTTCAAAGAAAAGAAAGAATGATTAGAAACAAAAGTTTCGTCGAATCGTTCATTTGAAGAATTTGATTTTTTAAGTGAATTAAATTATAATTTTTTATATAAAATGAAAATCACGTCGATCGTGTTCGACAGTGTATAAAAAAAAGGCGACAAAAATATTTGGATTTTTATTTATATATTTCGGAAATAAATATATATATATATATATATATTTGTAGGTATGTAAAATGTACATTTTTACGACAGGTGTTTGACATTCAGTGTATCGGTTGTCTCCTCTTCACTGTTCTCATCCAATTCTGTAAATAAATGTTGTATTTTGATCATTTATTAATTAAAGTACACTTTAGATGGCAAAATATTATTTAACAGAAGAAACAAAATCATGTTAAAATACAAAAATGGATAATTTTTTGTCAATCGATGAAACGTATTGCATATTTTGTAAATTATACAAATAAACGAAACTTTACCAATTTTGAGGACGGCTTTTGATTTTGGCTTCACTTCGATGATCTCCATGTCGCTGTTATTCTCCTCCTCCGACTCTGATGAATGCCATGTATTTTTGCCACCTTCGCCAATTGCTTCGCTCTAAAAGACAAAATAATGTTTCATCAATTTATACTTAAAAAAAGTTATGTGTGTTATATATATATATATATATCTTTATTATTACTTTTATAAAATAATATGTTTTTATTTATTGAATTATGTACTATTGTACTTAACTAATGTAATCAAATATCAATATTATATACACAATATTAAATCATATTTTAAATTATAATATCGTTTTTTCATTGATGCGTATGTTTTAATGCAAAAATAAAATTTTGAACACATTCACTTACTTTGCTTTGAATCAAAATTGCAGATCCATCTTCAATATCCATAATCTGAGTTGTCGTCGAGTTATTCTGATTTACATATTCATCTGTATAAAGGTTAAATGTCAATATTAATGCACATCGAACAATTACTTGGTTCATTTCTAAAAGACAAATTTCAATCAAACTTGCCTATGAGTCTACTTCCGTCTTCGGAGCTCCAAGTGGATAATTTTATTGGAATCCTTTCACTCATCATTGTCGTAACTTTGTCCGTGGAAATGCAGTCTTTGAAGGAAGATCGCATTGACGCTATTTCTTTATTATACCTGCAAAATATTTGTTTAAATACAATTTTTCGTCACTCGGGGAGGAAAAGAGTACTTTTCCTCCTCGAGAAAAAAAAACGGCATTTTTCCATTCCTCATAACGAAAAATATCGTACACAACATTGGAGATAATCGGAAATCCGTTTTCCCGATTTTATCTCCCTTGTTACATAATATACTATTTTCTGACACGTACATCGAAAACACACTTTTTCTCCCAATGGAGGCAAAGTATTTTCATCCCTTAAATGAAGAAATAGATTACTTTCCCATACTGTGGATAGAAAGTTACTATTCCCTCCCTAGGGAGAAAAAGTGGCATTTTCTGTATATTCTGTAACTAGGGAGAAAAGTTGTCGATTCTAGACGAGTGTGAGCTTTGATTCACGAACTGAAGGCGAGTGTGGGATGAAAGTGACACATTCTCTCCCGAGGGAGGGAAAGTAACTTTCCATCCCTAAAGAGGAAAAGTACACTTTTATTATGTCATTTAAGGGATTTTAAGGGATGAAAATACTTTTTCGTTACTCGAGGAGGGAAATGCCATTTTCCTCCCTAGGGAGATTTAGGAAAATGGCTTTTTTCCCTCCCTCGTAACGAAAAATATAGTACGCAACATGGGAGATGATCGGAAATTCCCGATCTCATCTCCCTTGTTGCGTAATATACTATTCCTCCCTCAGGAGAGAAAGTGTCACTTTCGTTTCACTATTGAGGGCAGGAAATATGTGTTTTCGATGCACCTGTGAGAAAATAGTATATTTTTATACTAGGGTGCTTGCGCCCGTGTGGAAAACGACATTTTTCTGCACGCGGGGCAGTACGGAAAGTGGCTATTTTCCGCACTAGTGCGGAAAGTAGGTACTTTCCGTACAAGTGCGGAAAATCAACACTTTCCGTACTGCACAAGTGCTGAAATAGTATATTACGCAACAAGGGAGATGAAAAAAGAAAAGAAAAAAACATCTCCAATGTTGCGTACAATATTTTTCGTTACGGGGGAGGGAAAAATGTCGTTTCCCGAAAACTCCCTAGAGAGGAAAAGAGCACTTTTCCTCCCCCGAGTGATAAAAATGATCTTTATTGCATTTATAACAAAAAATATCTTCCACATCTAGGAAAAATTGCCGATTCAACACATGTAAGATTCCTACACTCGTCTATAATCGGCAATTTTTCTCCTTAGTTGCGAAATATATTTTTTTTTTTTCATATAAAACAACAAAATGAGAAAACATAGTTCAAGGAACTCAAACATTAAGAAGTAAATCCCACCTAGCTTCGATATCATAGGCGACTGTTTGTTTGACATTTTTAATAAGTTCCGCACCGTATTGGGCAACATGAGGCGCCAAATTTGGTACTACGTCAATAACTGTGGATGTGTGGGCTATGTAATCACAATGCATGCTACAAATTTCTCTGTAGGAGTTAACACTCATTGTCAATTGGGCGATGCCGACTCTTTCTTCGATGTATGATGGATCGAGAACTGCAGTGCCACTGTAAAATAATTCAAACATTTAAACTTTTAAATATAACTCACATTATCGAAAGTAGTTCATTACGTACCAATGGCGCTATTTTTTGGGATGCTTACAATACTTTTCATGCCTAAGATTGGAGGAGAGGCAGAAAAGATTACTTTTCCGCCTTAGAGCGCAAAAAACATTTTTGATTCGAGGGCAGAAATGAGATATTTTCCACCTAAGGGCAGGGAAAATACTTTACTGCCACGATTCTAGGTATGAAATATATTTTTTGTCACTCATGCATAAAAAGTGGCCATTTTCATACATCTTTCGAGGGCGCAAAGTGACTTTTATCGCCCTGGGGCGAATAAATGCGCGCAAACAATAAGCAGGCGCAAAAATGAACTTTGCGCCCGCTTGCTCGCCCTGGGGCGAAAAAAGTCACTTTGCGCCCGTGAAAGATGTATTGAAAATTGACCACTTTTTTTTGCATTCGTAACAAAAAATTATGTTCACATGATGGGCGCAAATGCAATTTCAACGAGGTTAGTCGCGACGAAGCCGACGATGCCTGAGGACCTCGTTAAAATCGCATGTTTTGCGCGCTACATACGAAAATAACTCATTTCAGCCCTTGGGCGGAAAAGTATTCTTTCTCATCTGAGGGCACAAATGGGATATTTTCCACCTAAGGGCAGAAAAAATACTTTACTTCCCCGATTCCAGGTATGAAATATATTATTTCAGCCCCTGGACGGAAAAGTACTCCGTTCTGCCCCGATACTAGGTATGGAAAGTATTTTAAGCATCTCGGAAAGCAACACCCTTGGTATGTAATGTATTATTTACATCCCTAGGGAGGGAAAGTATACTTTTATTACGTCACAAGAATAATATTTTATTAAAAAGGAAAATAAGCGTAAAATATTGAACTTTACAACTTACTCTTCAAAAGTTACAAAAGAAACACATAAAGGATGATGGTATAACGTTAATGGCAAAGGATCTTTATCGGCGAACGAATGGATGACCGTTTCTACACCGTCGGTTGTGACGTCCGGACGATGAAAATGTGTCAAAGCAGCGAGTGTTGCAATTGCAGCACAGTCCAGGATGTTTCCATCGTGATTTATGATATTTATGTCTACTCGTATGTTCCAAACCTTTGCAAGAAACAAAAAATTATTTCATATATATAATTATAATTAACTAATAAAACAATACAATATAATTATAGTTGATTATAAAATAAATAAATATATTAGTTATTATATTATATTAATATATATAATTAACAGAAATTTAGTTTGTTATTTTTTAGTTTAAATAATTAAACATTACTTTTTTGTCCGCGACAATACATAGAGACTCCAAATCAACGCATTTGGAGTCTTTGAAACATTTTTCGAGTTGTCTGTTGATAAAAGCGGTCATTTCGGATTGTCTGCCGGCTTCAAAGTGCGCCGCTGCCAGTGGCGTGAGTTCGACGTTGATGTGCAACATCCCTTCGTTTGGACGAGAAGGTTTTGGCGGTTGAATGTCGCAGGATACATTTGCCATAGCTCTGCAAATACATTTAGAATACATTATTGTATTTATTTTTTACATTCATTAATTAGTATTCATATTTATTCAATTTCATTTATTTATATTGATTAATTATTTATGTACATGAATAAAATATTAGATAAACAGATATTTTTTACTATATTACATATATAATAAAATTATATATATATAAAATATAAAAAATAAAATATATTATACATTTCATATTACATAAATATTATTATATATTATAACAAAATATAATAAATTATATATATAATAAAATATAAGATTAATAATATAATAATATAAAATAGATAAAAAATAAAGGCTCGTAGTAGTCAGAGATGGGCAAACATATTACCCAATGACATATTAAGTTTAAAAAATTGGAAAAATATTATACATTTTAAAAATAATTGCAAACTAGTTTGTTATTCAGCAAGTTGTAGAGTCGAATAATCAAATAATTCTATTCATGATCTTACTTTTGCTAAATTTGAATGTATAATTTAATTTTATTTACCAAAGTAATGGTTGATAAAAAATGCAATTACTTTTCAATTACTTTTCTGAATTAAAATGCATATTTTTTACTTTTACCAATAATAACTATGGCACCTGTACTTTTAGTTGAAGACAGTCTTTTTTATGAGATAAATACGCAATTTTTAACTACTTGATTGTATTATTTTTAATAATTGTTAAATATATAAAAACATAAGGGCATAAATAAAATATAAATATACATTGATTAGTAATTAATTCATTCAAACACCTTTTTATTCCAAATAATATTTCATTAGAAGAAACAAAATATTAAGAATAAACAGTTATTTGAATTATTGTTGAAAAATAATAAACAATTACATTTGAATGATTTGTAAACCTACTTTGTTTGACCGAGTGCAACAATACATCGTCCCCATTCTGATCCAAAATAAATTTGCACATTTCGTGGCTCCAACAATGCTCTTCCATCTAAACGCTGAAATTAATTAATTAATTAATATTAAATAATATAATTTTATACATTATTTATTATAATATATATATAATTAAAAAAAAATAATAATCTTAAGTAAACATACAATTATTATTATATTTACATAAAAAATAGTCTATTTTTTATATTTTTATATTATATTATATTATACATTGTTTTATATCATATTATATTATAAATTAGATTGTTTATCAACAATTACATCAACGCAATTTAAAATTCAAAACCCACCTTGCCATTTGCAATACACTTGTTTACAAAATTTCTTTCGCAATGTGACAACTGTGTTTCCTTCATCTTTTCAATTTCACTTTAAAAACCCTTATTCCTTAACAATAAAAAACTATAATTTATTCTACAAATATTTGTTTCAGTATATATTTGTTTGCAAATTTAAAACAAAAATAAACACATTTTAACAAAAACAATGACAATGTAATAGGTTAGGATAAAGATTCAAAAAACATGCCGGAATCCTAACCTGACTGTTCTGACGTATGACAAGGACACAAATCCTGCATTTCGTCATGAAATTTGAATTCTGATTATGGCGCCAAAAACATTTTTCGTAAATTATTATAAAAATAACTAATATACAGGGTGTTCAGAAATAAATAACATTTTATTTATTTTTGAACACCCTGTATATGTTAAAACAAAATAACCTATCAACTCATTATGAAATATGAAAAAACTCAAAATGAAATATGCATAAAATATTTCTTTAAGTTACATTTATTACATACATTTTTACAAGTTATTTTTTTGGGGGGGGGGGCAGCAGAAGTACATCTAAAAGCACATAGCATAATTTATAATGCCTAAAATGTTATAATAAATCAAGACAATCAATTTTAATATGCGCTAAATGTTTCTGTATTTGATTAAAGTAAACAATAAAACTGTTCAGTTGATTTTTTTTGATTCTTCAACATAAAAACATCAACTGAACTTTATAAACTTTATTATTTTTTTATTTTTCAACAAAAAATAATAATAACTTTTAACACTTACAGAAATTTACCTAAAGTTTCTACTGTATGGGTTTTTTTATATCAAATATAAGTACAAAAAATGAAAAAAAAATCATTTGTTTATGAGTTATTAACAAACAAATGTTCAAAAACGCCCATTTTCAAAAAGGTACTGAGACCTTAAATTACAAGCAATTTTATTTTTATTGGCGCCATTTTGTTCCTTATTTAGAGGACTAGGTAAATTACGGACAGATTTTTAATAAATATTAACAAACAAAAGTTAAGGACAATAATGTGAAATCAAGCCAAAAAACGCCAAAAAAACGTGTTTTCTTTTACTTTATTGTTTATAACGTTTGTTTATTAATAGTTATTCAAAATCTGTCCGTAATTGTCCTAGAGGATTGAATTCTGAACAGTTAAAAAAAAAGAAGTCAATCGGATGAAAATTGAGCTCCCACCAACATTTCAAATTTGAAAAATCGATAAAAATAATTTTACGAAAAAAACACATTTTAAAGTTTCACTTTCATTTTCTGCGGTTTACATTCTTAATTGATTTAAAAATACATAATAATTTTATTATTATGATAATAATAATAAACACAGATGATGATTGTCAAAATATATCATAAAATCTAATGTTTTTAGGTTTCCCATAAGCTTTCCATAAACTTACCATAAACTTACTATAAACTAGAAGAAATTCTACATTATTTAGAGATAGTAATATATTTACAAACATTCTTTTTAGATGAAATCTGAAAAAATACCAAAAAATTAAATTAAATTTAAAAATTAAAAATGCTAAATAAATATTTTATCAAAAAACTTAGATTGATGTTTTTTTGCTAAAGCAAAATGTTATTTGACCTTTAATATTTTTCAAAATATTCTATTCATGAAGTTTTATTTTGTTTCATTTTTTCAATTCAAACTATTTGATATTTCGCGCCTAAATAATTTCATCCTCTTGCCGAAAATATATACTACCGCTGCAGTCGTAGCTAGCTGTAACGTATTATATTATATATCTATTACTTTTTTCGTAAGTTCGTAGTGAATTCGTACGTGATTATAAACGTAAACAAAGTACAATTCTGGGATTTTTCAGTTGTTCGTAACAATAGAGGCACAATCGACAGTGTCATTGAACTTACTAAAAATTATTGTAGAATAATCAAAATTATGTTAATAAAAATTGTGAAACGTTTAAAAGAATAATACAAATTGTTTTAAATTTATATAATCTGTACAGTAAGTATATATATAAGAATCGAAGATTTCAAATTTTGGTTATAATACAATAAATATAATAATTCTGATTATCTTATTGATAAAATGTCTTCTTTTATTTGTTCACTGAACAACAATGTTAATAATAAAATCAATAATAATTAAATATCTAAATATTATATGCATAATAATTGCATACTGTTTCAAGTTTATAAATATAGTTTTTAATAATGTTTACTGTTTTTAAGAATCGAAAATTAAATAAATATTCATTATATTATTACAACGTAAAAGTATTATCAAAATATATTTAAAAATGTAAAGAAAAGTACGTTTAAAGGTTAAGGGAATTTATTTGTGTAAAAAAAGTCATTTAATTATACATCAATAATAATTATATTTCGTAGCAAATTAACGAAGTATTGCATAATACTTTAACTACTTTTTATCTATTATTAGCAAAATTAACTGCTTTGTGTTAATAACTTTTAGTCATACATATAAAGTATAGTAGTAATAACACATTTAAACGATTTTTTTTTAAATTTACATTCCCTAATTTTTGCTAATTATGAATGTTATAATTGTCTTTTTTAGGTAAATATTGAATTAAACTTAATTTTGATGACAACTTGACAAAGCAAACAAATAAGAAACAATGGAAACTGATAAAAGTATTGACAATGTGACAACAAACAATACATGTGACGTTAAGTTGGCGACAGCTTCATCGATAAATGCAAATGTTCAACAAAGTCAAAAAGCTCAAGAAAACTCTACCGATTTATCGAGTTCATCTACAGAAGTTGGAGATCAAAACAGTGAAAATACCTCACCGACGAACGAAAGCAGATTACATCGACAAAGCTCGGAAACTGAATCGGATGAATCCGATACCACCGATTCATCCACAGACGTTGAAGAACAAAGTAATGCAAATGTTAACAGCATAAATGGCACCATTAAACGAAGCTCAACAAAACATTGCGATCAATCTGGAAATTCTACAAATCTGCAACAGGAAAATGAAGACAGTAGTGACACTGACGATGATTTAAGTAATCTTGTTAAAGAAGCTTTAATATACGCAGAAAAGGAAAAATCAGCCAAGAAAGAAGCGAAAGCGGAAACAAAGAAAAAGAAGAAAAAAAAGAAAGCAAAGACAAAAGCCGAGACCGAGACAGAAGATGATAAAGCAAGTAACAGAAGGAAACGATGGATGGAATATAAAGTGCCGAAGATTTTGTATTTTCGTCGTTTCGACATTTTTTGCATCGACGAAAAACAAAAGGAGAACAATCTTTTGAGTAGTCGTGTGACTTTTATCGACAGAAGCGAGCAAAATGTGTTTTGCATGATTTGTCAACAAAAGTTGCCTTACACATTTCTACCTATTTATGAACACTGGCGATCGTCGTCGCATCTCAGTCATCTTGACGAACTGAAATATCAACTTAATTTAACAGACAGTTCCGGCTTAGTTGCATTTAATCATTATACACTGTTAAAGTTATGTCTGAGTTTCGTTAATGTTCGCGAAAAAAATGACTTGGAATCCTTTGATTTATACTGCGAGATTTGTGAGAAAGATATTAGCAAAACAAAATCACTGAAGCAAGCGAACAATGCTTACAGTCAACACCTAGATTCTAAAAAGCATACACTTGAAAAAGTAATGATTGAAAGACGATGTAATAAATTACATAACAGTATCCTTTGGTGCTTTACCCCAAACGTGTTTAATATCGACATTTATAGATGTTACTTCTGTAACAATAATTGCACAAATGAAACAAATTTCGTGCAACATTTGGACTCGTTTAAACACAAAAGGAAAATGCAAGAGATCAAAAACGCAAAGTTTGATGGCTGCACGCTTTGTGGCATTTGGTGGCTGGGAGGTGATGACGTCTTTCAAATGCACTGCAACATGTTTCATACAAAAGTCTCCTTGAATTTATTTAATTTGCCAGAAGGATTTGCTGAGTTTGTTGTTAAGGGTCTTAATGACGAGAGCATGTTTTCGTCATGTTTAAATGCCGAGGACGAAGTGAAGACGATTTTAACGTCGCTGGAACAAGTTGTGGCACCCATTTTTCCGAATGCCAAAGCTTATGCCTTTGGCTCGAGAGTTACAACCTTGGCAATGCAAAGTAGCGATGTGGATATTTTTTTGGATTGTGGTGAGAAAAAAAAATTCTCAAAAATTAAACAATTTGGATTTTGTTAAAAAATTAAAAAATTTGGATTTAAAAAAAATTAACAAATTTGGATTTTTTAATTTTTGAGAAAAATACAAAATGTTAGGTCATTTAAAATATGTAAACTTATGGTGATTCTTGAGATCTGCTGCATTGGAGTTAGTGGTTTTTTATTTTGAAATGATTTAATTATGCATTAAGAATTATAACATGTACTGTTTTATTCTTTAACTAAAAGAATGAACAAAATTAACTAAAGAATGAAACAGTACATGTTATAATTCTTAATAGATTATTAAATAATTTAGAAATAAAAAGACACTAACTTCGGTGTAGTAGATCTCAAGAATCAGCGTAAGATAATTCTTCAGTCGAATTCGCTGCTTCTCTTTCTTGCTAATGAAGTCATCATTAGCTAGGGTTGATAAAAATCACGATTTTTTTTAAATATACAAAATCGAATTTTTTTATTGAAATCAGATTTAAATCTGATTTAAAACACAATATTAAAAATATGAGTAAATAAATTTAATTTTTAGTCAATTAAATGTATTTGTTTCTAATTTTCTTATTTTAGTAACTTTTTTTTAGTTTTCTTGATTTTGTTAATTTTCCTAGTTTTCTTCATTTTGTTAATTTTCTTAGTTTTCTTATTTTAATTAGTTTTACATAGTTTTCATTTTTTACTTAGTTTTGTTAATTTTGT
>JABFPJ010001338.1:0-26601 GCA_022817425.1 Gryon sp. ZL-2020 | reverse complement strand
ATAAGAAGGGAGCGGGAGACCTCTAGCGGGGCGGTAATTCAGTTTCTTTAAAAATTGTGGACAAATTCGTGCAGCTGACGCTACTACAAGTCTAAATATCTCGAGGACGAGACTCTGAGCATAATTTCGGTAATTTTTGTAATTTTTGGAGTACTTGGGGTATTATATGTCCAGCTGGTGTACTCGCAGGTTCGGCACTCATGAATATCCGATAGTTTGCCTGCGAACCCTCGGCTGCAATTTCCAGCTTCTTCTCCAGCGCTGGAAGCCATTTCTTCACCAAGTGTATGTTCTGTAAGACTACCCAGTGTCCTTCTTTTGAAGCTATATCCATTGCTTGTTCGGCAACGATTTCCTGACCTTGACCCAGAGAAACGTTATGGAAATTCTGCGATGCTGCCGTAAATCCTAAACGCTTACCCAAGTCTTCTACATCCTGAAATATATGATAAAAAAAAAGACGGAAATACAGGACTCACAAGTTCTAATGTAATATTAAAAATCAAAATGTAAATGTTACAAAGTTTAGAAGACGCTATTTGAAAGAATCATATATTGTCCATATATGATTCATATATGATTCATATATGATCCATATATGATGCATATATGGTTCATATATGACTTTTGGAATAATATGTTATTAATATGTGTTTTGTATATGCACAATATATGATCCTTTTTACTAAGAAAAATTTATTACTTTTAAAGGATTCACTCCAGGCGAGAGTATAAAAAATATCGGAGTCGAAGGGCTTGTTTCTTCGAAAGACTTTGCAAATTCGACTGTCCGACTTTCGGTATAACGAGGGCCCAATTTTTCCTCTATGAAAGCGTGTATCGCGTAGGTCATTCGATCGGGTCTCAAAGCTCTCAACATACACAGTTTCTGTAGTGCGGTTTTATTTTTCCATTCTTGAGGAAACTTTTCTCGTTCGGGACACTCACATTCCACAAACTTTTTCCAACGTTTCGCTGAACTTTCAATGTCTCTGTCTAAATTCCTATTAACAATTATATATAATAATATGAATATAATATGATAATTATAGATAATAATTGTTATTTTCCTAACGAGAGTGGAAAAGCAAATAATTTTTTATATCTGCGATTAGGGCAGAAAAATACTTTCCTGACGTAGGGTGGAAGAACCCACTTTTTTGACCGAGAAGGAAAAGTTCACTTTTTTGCTTGAGAACGGAAAAGATTACTCTACTGCCCTAGGGCGAATAACCCCACTTTTCTGCTCTCGGGTGGAAAAGAACACTTATCTGTCATCGGGCGCAAAAGGGCACTTTCATGCCCTAGGGCGGAAAAAGACACTTTTCTGCCCTCGGGCGCAAAATAACACTTTTCTACCATCGGGCGCAAAAGTGCTATTTTTGGTATAAAATATACATTTACACTTGAGTGAGGATACAAATTTTGTTCTTCGACTGACCGAAATTCATCCCTAGAAGCAAGACTTCTAATTCCGCCCCAATTGGTATTAGTCAAAAAGTCAACCGGCGAGATGACATGCGGCGTAATTGGAAATCTCAGCAAGAAATCCAACTCTGAAACTGTGATTTCCTTTCGAGCCAGGAGAATTTGAAAAGTCATTTGCGACGTGAAGATGAGTTTGTCGCATTCAAATAAGCCTCGCGTTGTGTACATAAACACGGAATAAGTAATGCATTCAATCAAATTCACCACCCTGATTGTCACTTCAGTTGCAGGAACTGCTCTGTAAATGGCATTCTGAAATACGACGCTGAAGGCCTTCAGAGAAAATTGATAGATCGGATTAATCGTGTTTAGGTCATTTAAAATGAAGTAGAGCAGCGATGCTCTCGCGGCGGCTGGACGATACAGTTCCCGGGCAGCGTCGATTTCACGACTCGTTCCTCGAGCCTCATTTACTTTCGTCTCAATTTCCGCCGCGGTTTTCTTTGTCGTCTCCAAGTTTTCCACCAAAGCTGTGTCCCCGAGAACATTACTATCTGCTGATGATAATCTGCAAGTTTGAAATAGTTTTGTTATTTTGATTTCTGTAGTTGAAAATGTAAATACAGTTGAATCTCACATATTGGACATTCAGGTATGGGACAATACTCATGTTTTGGACAGGAAAGCGTTCACGTTTGGACAACTTTTTTATACAAATATATAAAAATATAAAATAAAAATTTATGTAAATTCAATAAAAAATGATTTTGTATAAAACAAATATATTTTTCTATAAAATACAGTAGAACCCGCGAAGAGTCCACATTTTCTGTCCTTTTTAACTTGCAAAGAGTCCACTATTGTTATCTTTTTTTTTTATCAAGACATAGGTTAGAAAAAGAGAGAAATAGTGAACTCTTCACAGGGGTTCTACTGTAAATATTGTTTATAGAATAAATATATTTTATTTATATATTTTCTTATATCCTATATTATCTATATAAACAGAATTTCTCATGATTATTCATTGAAAATTGAAGTATTTTGTATTTGAATAATACTTATTTCTATTGCAATAATATAAAAATGTCAAAACGTCGGAACATGAAACACACTGACCAATGAAAAGCGTAACTGCACTAAAGACAACAACGCCATCACGCTGTCCAAAGCTTAAGTATTTCCGGTTCCAAGACTGTCTATATCTATTTTTTAATTCCTCATTCACCAACCTAGATAAAAGCGAATCCTCCAAACTATTTAACGTAATTTTAAAGTCATTCTGCTGTCTCGTAAGTTCGGCTTTCAAATCCTCCAAATCCGGTCTTTCGGCTTTTACGACTTCCGCCAATAATTGATCCTCCAAACCGTCTTTTGTTACTGTAAAATTAATTAGCGTTGTTTGCGCTTGCATTTCCGGTTTGTAATGAGGATTTGCTAATTTCGTGTGAAGCAGCAACCGGAAGTGTTGATTATATTCAACTTCCTTATCGCCGATTTTGATAGCTTGACCTTTTTTGATCAAATTCCTTCCCATCAGGGAATCCAGCACTGGATCCACTGTTTCGCCGATGTTTTCGAGCAAAACAATGGCACCCTGGGCTAACGACTGCTCTATTACCTCCAAATAACCGGACTGTCCTAATCTAATTACTTTCAACTCGTCTCCGTACTTCTGCTTAATCCATTTTATTCCTTGAAGCTACAAAAAAGGATATAATTAATTCTTAAAGGGACGTTCGACTTCAGATTTTGCGTAAAGAAAAATCATTTTCAAAATTGTATATTAGAAATAAAAAATAAAAAAGAAATATTTTCACGAGACTTATTATTTTGTTAATTTTAAAATTAAAACCTGAGGATCAATCATCAGTGGCCATCTTTCAGAATTGGACAAAATCGTTGCATTTTCTGTAGACATTCTGTCGTTGGGCAAACCCTCGTTATTCCATTTTGCGATTTGGGTATCGTCGGTTAATAGTGTCAATGGATCGAGACCCTCCGTTATCGGAACAATAGGCTCGAGATTGCGTAGAAATGGAAGCCATGCTTTGTGCAACAAATCCAAGCGATATTGTTTTGTAAAGCAACCAACGTACGAAATAAAGGCTGTTATCAGTAAGACGTCTCCGGGTAATGTCGAGGCTTGTAACATAAGACTGGAAGCAAAATTAATGTCGATTTAAACAGTTAAATCAATTTTAATTAAATTAAATTAAAAATTACATTAAAAATTAAATAAAAGATTAAATTACAAATTAAATTAAAAATCAAATTAAAAATTATATTAAAAATTAAATTAAAAATTGAATAAAAAATTAAATTAAAAATTAAATTTAAAAAATTGAAAACAAATTGTTTTCATTAAAAAAAAATCTTTTTTTTTTTAATTTTTTCACAATTTTTCATTTTTCATGACTGCATCACCTCGCCACAGAGTCGGCCCAACGAACATTTTCCGAGGCTAAGCCACCGACTAGACGGTTGGCCAGTGCTATAGTTGCGTTTGTTGCATCGGCTTCCTGTTGGCACTTTAACTTTTCTGCAATCGCTTTTTCAAAATCTGCCGTTAGTTTTGCTAACTGTTCTTCTAATGACTAAAAATATAATTTATATTATGTAAATATATTTACAATAAAAATATTAAATATTAAACATTATTTATTAAAAAGACGTCCCAGTAAAATAATCATTTTTTAAATCTTTTTTAATTTTTAACAATTTTTGTAAATTTAAAAACAATCATTCTTTAAATATATTTAAAATATATTATAAATGTATTAAGCATATATTTTCACCGAAAAATATATTCTTAATATCGAAAAGATTTGTTTGAACTATTTATTATTAACTATTGCAAAATAATTGGATCCTTTATAAATGTTTTTTTATTTTTGGACCAATTTTCTCTGGAACATCTCCTTAAATCATTGATATTACTTTTTATATTACGTACTGAAACTTTTCGTTTAATAACACCAAGTTTATCTTGAGCCGCTGCCAATTCCGCATTCGCTTGCAATAACGCTTTTCGTTTTGGTTCCACGTCACAAAAGACTTCATAGAACTTAATAATATTAATAACCCATGCGCATAATCCTGCAGCTGCAGCAGACTTCGACTTAACGAACTCGGGCTCAAATTCTGAATCTTTCAAGTACGGCTGAATAGCCTTGATGATTTCGGGATGTATATTTTCTTTGTCATAATTGATTAGAGAATCAAGAAATGTATCAACCTTTGCCATCATAATCTGTAATATAGTATACAGAACTTGTGAGGAGGCCTGTTTTGGTTTTTTTATAGTCTGTGAAGAGTCCTTTATTTTTAACTTTGTTCTATCTATATTATTATATATGATATATATATATATGTATATATATGTATATAATAATATAATAAGCCTCCTCACAAGTTTAAAAACAGAGCAGGACTCCTCACAAGCTTTACAAAGTTAATTACAAAATGTATATAAAATATTAATTCAATTGATATATTACTTTGGCAGCTTTCCAACTTTTATCTTTCGGAACTTTGCCATTCGGTGCCAAAAGAACCATAACAGCAGCGGTAACATTAGTAACTACTCCAGGCGGAGATCCAAAGGATTTTAATTCCGTTAGATTCGCCTTATTCAATGTGTTTAGAGCTTCTTGCGCTGCCAACAAAGCTGGCTCAGCTTTCATCAGATCCACCTCACAATCTTTCTGCTTTTTCAAAACTTCTTCAGCTATAACTGCCACTCTCGTTTCTTCTTCGTCAGCTGCAGTTTAATTGAAACAAATAAATAAACTATTAATAGTTTATTATAATATAATCATATGAGAATGTTTGATAAGGTATATTGATTCATCCTTCTTTACCCAAAGCTTTTTCTTTCTGCACTTTTTCCGTTTCCACACCAACGATTGCTATCAAAGCATCAGCTGCCTCATTTTTCTGTTGCAGTTCAATTTCCTGCACAGCCAGCTTTTTCTTCAATTCGTCAACCTGCACCGACGTCGTCTTCAGTTTTGCCAATCCATTTTCTAGTCTTATCACTCGTCTATGCAGCTCCTGAAATTTCGCCTTCAACAACTTAATGTACAAACTGATTTGCTCCAAGTATGACTTAGGAGTCGTGTAATTGTAACGTCTTTCTCTCGCTAAGTACAAACGACTCGCGGAATTGACGCTTGTATGCGCATGCGCCATAAATTTGGCTGCGGATTCTCTAAAATGTAAAAGTACCAAAGAAATGTAATATTAGATTTTTAAAATATGAATCTTTTAAATATTAATTTTTACCTATATATTTCCGGTAATTCCTCTAATGATTGTAAAAATCTTTTGGAAACGGACATTAGAGCTTCCTGGGGCCATTCGTGGAACCAGTTAATTGCCGTGCAATTAATGATGGCCGGAAACTTGCGAGATCGGATTCGCAGTGTCGATCCAACCGGCGAAAAGCACAGAATAATGCGAAGCTGACGACGCACTCGATCTATGAAAAATTTCCAGCAATTTTCTCGCGTGTCCAGTATTCCCGCTCCTTTAACTTCATTGCGTACTCCTGGCATATAAATAATTATATACAAATTGATCCAAATTAAATTACTGTAGAACTTATGAGGAGTCCAGTTTTACTTTTCTTTAAAGTCTGTGAGGAATTTAGTATTTCTATCTTTGTTCAATCTTATAAAGTATAAATGAAAAAAAAAGTTTTTAAGAAAAACACAGATAGGCCTCTTTACAAGTTCTACTATCTTTATTCCATTATTTAGAAGCGTCTTCTAAACCTGCTATGATGTTTTCAACTTCGTCCTCTGGAAACAAATCCGGGACTTCTCCAGAAGCCAGCATATCATTGATAAGAACCAAAAAGTATTCATTCGGTACCTGAGCGTCGGTCATCAGAAACACAATACCCAAATTTTTAAGACCTGACTTCAGATAAAGCGACGCCAATTCTAATTTGAGATCCGTTACACCGTATCCCTTGCGCAGTTGAATTTGCGAAACTTCTAAGGAGCTTATAAAAGCGGCCAAACGGGAGAGACTTTGCTTGCCTGACCCACCAACGCCCACTAGCAATGCACTTCCTCGAGGTGATTCGAGGATTCTGTTAATCCGACACACATGCATCATTGCATCTTCAAACAGTACCAAATTCATAGCTGCTACTAAGTCATTGTAACTAACAAGGGCCTCTGTTAAGAGTCGATGCAAACTTGACCAATTTTTCACGGTCATATATTTAGGTTCGCCAATTCCTCCTGCATTAAAATTGAATTTATCATTACTTTGTGAAACATTGTTTTTCTTTTTTAAGATAAGGATATTTCACCTGCAAAGTGACAGTAGATGTTAGGTTTCTCAAGAACAGCTCCTTCATCAATCTCCTCCATATTCTTTTTCATGATATCTATCTGCAGTTTATAGAAACTTTCGATATCCTTTTCGTCACTCAGTTTGTCTCCGTAAACTCGTTGTGTCTCATGCAGCCATAATCTGACCAAGTCAATAGGCGCCTGCAGACATTCGTTACCACTAAAAAGTAATCCTTGAAAGCAATTCGATAAGTCTCGGAGGTTGAAGACGTAATGAAATTTTGATGCAGTTGGAAGGAACACTTGGGAACATCGATGATGCAGTTGTAGGGAAGCTTGTACGATGTTGTTGCAGAGGTTGGTTACACTTGACGGGAACCTGCATAAATATATGCATTCATTGTTCGAGAGTTTGTAATGTCTACGACTAATATTGTGTTCGAAATCATTTCTACTCGCAAAAATACTTTTATATCAGAATCCTTTATTGAGACCAGCAGAATTTTTGTCATTAACTATTTCTATAACGTTAAAATATTCAAAACAAGAACGTTTTTTTAATTCACCAGATTCACATGCTATTTTGCTAGTCCCAATTGAAGATTCACCTTAAATTAAATTTAGACGTTTACTTAAGAATATTATAATTTTAGGTTCTATTACTTAAAACTAAACTTAATATTATAGTATATAACTAAACTTAATATTATAATCTAATAATTATACATAAACTAGTTTATTATACCTATGTTCAACATTAGCAAAATGCTGTGAAAGGATTGATGCATATATTCGAGTCAAAGATTCCGTGTTGGGAAAGTTGATAGCAAAAACAGCAAAGTGTCGCTGAAGTCGTGGATTAATGGTAAACGAGCCAGCGGTTGGATTCATACAACTGACATACTGGCAATTATGTATATCCTTCAACGTCAGTTTCGTTCTATCATACCAATGGCCATAATCCAAATGCTGTCTTATCAACGTATGCGGTTGCACAGTGCCATAAGTATCCACTTCCGGCATGTTCATGTCATCGATAAAATAAATCAACGTCTTATTGCTCGGCGGACCATAATTTCGTCCGGCTTTTTTTTCCAAAGGCTTCTCCAGAATCTTTTGCAACATTTCCGACGAGGTATAAAAGTTAAACGGTATATTTGCCACGGCGTAATTTTCCGGCAGATGTTGTAATTTGTCGGCGACCAGAACCGTTTTGCCGGAACCAGCTGTTCCTATGAGCATTACTGGATGTTTATCAGTCATTAATATATCCAAGAAGTATTTGATTCTTATGGACTCAGCAGTGTAGACCAGCATAGCTTGCAGAGGCATGTCAGGGTCTAACTCAAATTTAGGCAACCGTTCAGTCCAAGGCACAAACGTCTTCGTTTCATTGTCAACGACGTAATCGAACACAGTGCCCGGGGATGGGAATTTGATCTGCTTAAATTCATTAACCCACCATTTTGAAAACTCCACTCTATAATCGATCGTTTGATCTTGAAACATTGCCGATCCAAAGGCCCAAATGGCTGCGAATACAAAGTACAATTCATAGTCATCTTTTGTGAAGTCGTGTGTTACTTCCGCTGACAAAAGACTGTCCAACAGATGGCATAGCATCTGTACATGAGCTATGTCAGCAATAGGTGTGATTTTCTTAAACCTCGTTCGTATCGTCTCCAGACACTGTGGTATATACTTATCAAACAAAACCACCAGATTGGACTTCTCATTAGGCAAAGATCTCGTTTCGATCCAACTCGTAACATAAGGATTCCATCCCAGATCCTGCGGATTGATGTACAAAATACCCGCTCGGGATACAGTCGCTGGTGTTGCTGTTCGTAAATTGGATATCTCAAAAAGCAATCGCATCGAAAGAATCAGTGCTATTCTTTCGTTACTTGCCAGTGTCAGAACCTTGTTATCATCCATGACTGTGTTCAGAGACTCGATCCACATGGGATCAATGTCACCATCCAGCACAATCCACTTGGGATTATCACCGCCGAGACTCGCTTGATCTCTCATGATCACAGAAAACAATCCATCCTTCCACTCCCGAGTGGCTGGGTTTATGATCCCAAACAATTCGTCATTAGTTACGGCTTTGGGATTCAAATCATTGTACAGTGGCTTTCTCTTCATATTCTGATAAGTCCGAAACAACGTCTTCCAAACTTGCGTTTTACCGGAACCAGCTGTTCCCACAATAAATACCGAGTGCCGTACTTCCAGCAGCTCCTCCAGTTGCACCACCTTCAGTACAAAACTATCTTCCGGTTGCAGAAGTAGATCCGTCGTCGCCTGCTTAACGGTTTTTTCAAAGTCCACGTCTCTCTTTCGCGGAACATCCAGCGCCGGAAACAAGTCGGCAATTAGACCCATGAACACCGGAAGGTCGTCGGATATCACTTTCGGGATGTTAAAGTCACGCAGCGCTCTCATTAGGACTTCCTCTTCCGGTCTGTCGGGATCGCCTCGTTTCAAACTCCCAGCAACAACCAGCACTGACTTAATCGCTCGCAATCCCCAGTCATAATGATCCTGCTTTGAAAGCAACTCCTTGCACAGTGTATACAGAGTTATGAACTTCCGGGCTAAGATTCTGGCTTCCTGAAAGCCCTCAGCAACCAGCATAATTTCACAAATTAATTCAAAGTCGGGAACAACCATGGCGCAAGGTCGAAACAGGGCTTTCAGGTTTTCCGGGAGTTCCGTTCGACCGGCGTAACCTGGATTCATTGTGATGAAAATGCCAACTGTTGGCACCAGTGCTATTATCTCGCCCATGAAGTTAAACTTTTCCTTTTTATCCCGAATGGCGTCTTGCACCGACTTCACCTGCACAGCTACTACGGACAGTACTTCCACGGAAATACGATTGAACTCATCGAAACATCCCCATGCACCTGTCTGTGCGAGTCCTTTATAAATGTTTCCGCAGGATTTGTAGTCCATCTGTTCGGAACAGTTAAAGACGTAGACCATGATCCCAAGAGCTCGGCCCAAGTCTTTGGTTGTTTCGGTTTTGCCAGTTCCCGCGGGACCTGCGGGACCACCTCCCATTATCAGATGTAGGGATTGCGTTAGGGTTATGTAACATCTGTCGGTCAGAGGAGTTATGACCAATCTAAAAGATAATAATTTTTTTAATAAAAAAGATTGTTATAAATTATTATTTCTTAATCTCAAAAAAAAAAAAAAACATATACCTTGGAGTATTTCCTAAATATTCATGAGAATACTTAAACTGTGCATCGCAAATATTCGCAAAACAGTCCTTCTCCTTCTCATCCCAACGATGTCTCAGCTGGCTTTGCCACTGAAAAGCCTGTGCAGTTTCAACTTTGGATTGCACAAGTTTTGCCACAACGTCTCGAGAATGCACATCAACAGTGCAAATAGTCATTATCTTTTGTCTATCCTGCTTCGATAGTTCGCCTAATAATAAACTAATCAAAGTACTCAGTTGAGAGATTTGCTTTTTCAGGTAATCCTTTAAAGCGTTGTCATAGCCTTCTTCTAATCTCGCGAACGCTATGTTGACTTCAGTTGTCCACCAGATTTGGGTTCCGCACAAGGAAACCTGCGCGGGATAATCGAATAACCACTGTTCTCGGGACTTTTCTTCATAAGCTATTACGGCTTCGTTGAAGTAAGAACAAATGGAAACTCGCATGGCTACTTGCAGTCTGTTCAACCATATTTCCACGGGACCGTCGCAGTTCATCTCGCAGTTGATGAATTCAACGTATTCTCCGTCTTTTGCATACATTCCTGGAATTAAATTTATTTATAAGTACACTTGAATCTCACATATTGGACATTCAGATATTGGACAATAGTTATGTTTGGACAGGAAACCGTTCACGCTTTGGACAATTTTGTTTCTCCATTCCACAAACGTTAACAAATTTAAAATTTAGGTTGATCAATTAGATGTAACCACGAATTAAATCAAAATTTGAATGTTTACATGAAATTTTTTATAAAAATGTATAAAAATGTATAATAAAATTTATGTAATTTCAACAAATAAATGATTTTATATAAAAAATATATGTTTGAGTAAAATAGATATTGTTTATAGAATAAATATATTTTATTTATATGTTTTCTTATACCCTATGTTATTAGAATTGTCATAAGAATTAACAGAAATTCTTAAAATTCGTAAATAAAATGCTTAAACAATAGAAATCAATTGTAAGTGAATTATAATTAAGAATTAAATTTTGCAGGAAATGTAATTTTATATTTATTAATATATATATTTATTTTGTTATTGTATTATACGTTTCCAATACCCATTGTATCCTAATATTTGCAAAAATAAGGTTACGTTACTGTATTTTTTATTTAAAAAATAATATATAATTATGCATTTATGATGTTGCACATTTTCATAAGTTTCCATGATTATTCATTGAAAATTGAAGTATTTTGTATTGTATTATATTGAATAATACTTATTTCTATTGCAATAACATAAAAATGTCAAAACGTCGGAACATATGAAACACACTGACCAATGAAAAACGTAACTAGACTAAAGACAACAACGCCATCACACTGTCCAAAGCGTAAGTATTTCCGGTCCCAAGACTGTCCAATACGTGAGATTCAAGTGTATAAATTAAAACTGGAAAACCATAAATGAATTGAAATTAAACATTTAATTAAAAGAAAGTTAAATGTATTATTATTATAAAAAAGAAAATTCGAAAATATATGTCATTTTTAATTATATTGTTTTCATTCATTCACCCAAAGCTTTATTAGAAACCTCCCCATTGCTTTCCTCAAATTTAAGCTTCGCCATTGAATCGAACAGCTTCGTTAGCTGTTTCATCACATAAATTGGCTGATTTCCATTCGAAAGAATGTCCAGCAAGTCACTCGATGACACAAAGTAGAATCTCGGAAACGCCAGTCTCTTTGTTTCAAGATACTGTGCCAATGCCTTTTCACAGAGAATCAACTCTTTCTGCAGAGCCTCCAGAACACTTAGTAATCCTGGCTTATTCGTCGCTTCCACAACGTTCGGTGTTTCCGACAAACTTGCCGTCATACTTTTAAAGTCGGTGTCGATTTTGTCAAATCTCTCGGCATCCGTGGGCAATTGTTTGCGAATATCCTCGGAAGATTTGAAAATACTTTCTAAATGCATCCACGTTCGTTGCACTTCGAACCAAATCGTCGTTACTTGATCGGCTATGCTCAATTTTGTTTGCCATTCGGAGACTTCTTCCAAAAAGTGGGCAATGAACTTTGATGTGATTAGGTTTTGTAATTGTACCTGTTTAAAAAAATATATTTTAAGTTAAGTGTATAAAAAAGAGAATAAAGTAAAAAAGTAATAGTATTTTGTCTTAAAATAAAAATTAAATTTTTAACGGTTTTTCAGTTGAAGTTCATTCATTTTTGAATTTACTTGATTTTCTTCCAGAGTTTCAATTAACTCTTCACTGGCTCGTAAGAGTTTGCAGCCCGTTCGCGGATGTATTTCCTGCTCGAATTCTTTCGTAGACCATATAACATTCAATTCTCTTAAGTACTTTTCCATCGACATTTCTTTGACTGCTTTATCAACTATATTTTTGACTTCCTCCTCACACTCGTGCAAATTCAGTTCCAACAGATCGGCGAGGGTTGTGGATTCGTCCATTACAAATCGTACCTATTAGGAAATATCAATGATTAATAAATACTTTTAATGAAAATGATATTTATTCATTTTTTCATTATTTTTTAATGGAAATATTAAAATCTAGATTGTGTTGGAATAATAATAAAATTGATAAGCAAATTATGTAGTAATTAAAGTGTAGAATATACTATATATAAATATTAGAATCTATTTTTTAAATATTTATGATTAATCTAAGAAAACTGACAAAATTTACAAAACTTTGAAAGAATCAATTTGAATAAAAACCATAATAAATAGTTTTCGAAATTTTGTTAGTTTTATTAGACTTGATTAAGGAAGTTTATATAAGGTACCTATTTTGCTTTATCATAATTATTAATACATGCTATAATATGGCATGACAGTGTGGTAATATTTTGGATTCGATTTCTATTTCTATAACTGTAAATAAAAAAATTATTTTACATGAGATGATGATCCAAATTTTAAAACCTAATACTTCTAGGATAATGATGATGAACCAGAACTGATAAACCAAGCAGTTTCATTTCTATTTCTCAGATTCAAAAAGCGTTGCAAAATTATTTGTGCAAAATGTTATATTAACAAATCTAAAAATATAAAATCAATAAATATTTTTTATCGATAATTATTTTTCTATGATGTGATTTCATATCATTTTCCAAATTAACTTCTACATTCCATATAATAAAGAAATTGAACAAATAGTTCCTAGCTGTGGTTTAATAATTTTATTAAATTTTTAATAAAAATAATTTAATAAAAATTTAATAATAAATTTCTAATAATTTCATGAATGAACCACCAAATTATACATACAAAATTAATTTGCATAGAAATAGAGCAAACTGATTCTCAGCAAGCAATTAGACAGTAAACTTACAGTCATTTCTGGCGTCATCTTGCCCAATTTCTGAAACATCGATAGCATATATACAGCGGTGCATACACATTTCTATTACTTAAACATCACGTTAACATTATGAACTCATAAAAAACTCATTATGAAAATTAATGACAACTTTTCCAATTTACAGAACTGTAATGTAACATAATATATAATTTCGTTGTATTCTGTCTTTTTCAGCATATGAGTAATTCCATGTAAAATGTATTCGAAGACTAATTAGTGTACTTTTATGATCATCTTAAACAAATAATTATTCTTATGAATGTTAATAAAAAAAAATTAAATAATTTTAAAAAATCTTTCGGATACTAAATTATCGTTTTTCAATATTCCCTTAACTGTCTTTTTTTATATTTATAATATAAAATATAATTTATTACCGTTTATTATTTACTCTTACTTTAGACTATTTAGTCTTACTTTTATTTTGGTCTTGGAATCCATTGTCCCTTGTTAAATAAGAATTTAAACAAATTCTTATTTGTGCATATTCATTTAAAGAAGTTGGAAATCTCAACTTCATTTTCTCGGCCTTCTTCTTGAGTCAAGCTTTGCGAATGTAATCCAGTCCTGTATCAAAGCTAAAAAAGAATAATTCAACATCCATCAACAGTGCAATATGATTTTGATCATTTTTATCAATTTGTTGAACTTACCAAAAATTTGTAATTTATAACAGTTTGAACAAAATAATTATTGAATTATCATGGAATTACTTATATACGAAATTGATCAACTTAGATCAATTTAAATTGTAGAATAAAATTTGAAGAAAACTGATGAAAATGAATTAAATATGGAGAATTAATTTAGTTTACTATGTACATCCATATCCACAAGATAATTGAAAGCAAAACGCACTTTCGTGGAAGGCATTGATATATACAAATGTATTGATCTGTTTTAGTGAATGGTAAGATACCTTTGTACTGTTCATTAATTGTCTCCAATGTCTTTCACGTATTGCAGTGTTTTGCAGTTCCCCAACAGCTCTTAGTGATGTTAACATGTTTTTCACCGTTGCTTCTAAGGATACATATGTGTCCCAAACTCGCATTTCTTTATCCAAAGCTGAAGATAAATTAAAGTTTTACATATTTTTTACACATTTTACAGAAAAAAAATATATAAAAAAAATATTTTCTCTCCCTCGGGACAAAAAGTTCCATTTTCCTCCAATTTTTAAGAAAAGAAAGGATCTGTTTTCTATGAACGTGGAATAAAAAAATGTATTTCCATCGAATATATTTTATACATAAAAATCTTCGCAAAATTCCAATCCAAATGTACCTCTAATCTCCTTTGCAAACTTTTTACATTCAATATCCATATTTTCAACGTCAATCTTTCGCCACGGCGTTGTCTTCCAGCCCTCAATGCTGCTCCGCACGATATTCACATAATCCCACAGTTGCTTCAGCATCTTCAGTTCCTTACGACACTGCTTCAGCTGCTTAAACTCTGGAACGATGACTTCAAAAAGCGACGCGGACTCTTGGATATCGTTCATCTGTCTTTCCAACATCCGAATTTCCTTGTCAGTTTCGTCCAACTGCTCATACGGATTCTCACAACTGTACTTGAAAAATCCATAACGACGAAAAGCTTCTCGATATTGAACAATCGTCGTATCGAAAGCAAATATTCTCGCACGAATTCGCGATACTTCTCCTATTAATTAAAATTTTTTTTTTTGTAAAATCATTGACTTTATTTCAATTATTTTTATTTTATTATCATTAATTAGAATACCTGCTTGTAATGGCGCCACTTGTTGTTTCACCATTACAGCTAATTTTTTCGTATTTGCCCATTGCTCGGGCAACTCTTGCAACAGAACATTCACTTCCTCGGGAATATCTTGGTCATAAAATTTCAACAACTCAACTGTTTCTTGCAACGGTTGGAACATCTCGTCCGTCGTTGGTTGTCTTTCTTTGACCTGCATCAAGAATCCCATTACGCTCACCAAACCGGCGTAATCGCCAGGTTGGATTGGTTGCAGAAGTCCTTCGTCAGCCAATCTTTAAATTTCCAAAGATGCATTAAACTTGCAATAATTATAATTCATAATTAAAAAAGTATATATTACATTTTACCTAGTAACTGAAAATGAATAGAAAACAATATTCAAGGATTACTTTTAATTCAAAGTGAATTTTATGTTCTCAATTATACTTTCTTTTGGAAAATAATAAATTACAATAGATGGCTTAGAAAATGAAATGAATTCTATGTTATATTAACAATTCCACAAAACAATAAAAATTAATTCAAATTACTCATTTAAATTCTATCGTTTTTCAGATCCTGGGTAGTTAATCATTTACCTTATAAACGTAGCCAAATCTGAAAGATTAATAGTTACTCTCTCAACTAAGTGTTTCTTGAACATACTCGACCATTTGCAAACAGTATTTAATAGAGACTGCTTGAATGGTCTCAAATCAACACGAAACCATCCATAAAACGTCTTCGCAACTTCCATATCTTCAATTTCGAGATAGAGATTTTCATAATAGTCAATTTGTTCCCGAAAATTTTCCATTTTGGGGGGCAAACGGGGTGGGGCTTTGGGATCGAAGGCTGCTATCATTTCCATTTCTTCAGGTGTTAGTTGGCGACTGTATTGGAGAAATTGCTCCATTATTAGGGTTCGGTCTTCCAGCCATAAGTAGGCATATCCTGTATCATCAAAAATAAATATTATTTTACTCACAGTAATGTCAACTTTTGAAGTTTACTTATTGCATAAAACTAAATACTTTTGAATTAAATTTTTATCAATTATACGCTATGTCGATATCTCTGATTTTTCAATATATATTATTTCTCGAATATTCTCGATATCTCTCAAAATTTCAAAATTTGAAAATTTAAACGGTTTGCCAAAGTTTTAAATTTTGTAATTTTTTCACTCTAAAAATGTGAACATTTTGAATGTTTGAAAATTGTAATATTTTGTTGACAATTTGAAAATGTAAAAATTTAATAATATTGGAAATTTGACAATTTTGATATTTTGAAAATTAGACAATTTGAAGATTTGAAAATAATGAAAATTTGTAAAATTTGGGAATTTTGTTAACGACACAGCACACTTTTTTGGACAAACTCTTTTCCATTTTAGAATAATAAAAAGTTCACCTTCAAATATTTCACAAAAGTCCGTCGCTTCTTCAATAGCCTTAATAACACTCGACGAAATTTCCTGCTTCATCGCAGCAATATCTTCATCCTGCTCCAATTCCTCTGCGTAAGGAATAAGATCAGCCTTGATCCTGGGAATCAATTCCGCCATCCCCATAATATCCTTCAACATCCCAGCAATCAGTAATTCCAATCCATCGGGATCGTCTTGCTCCAACGAAGGCACGTAATACAAATCTGGTTCTCTGAGCTCCAACTGTGCCTCCAGCAGAGGCTCTCTGTTAGCCGACGGGTCCATGTTTTCCGCCAAATAACTCAAACAGCAGCCAATCATCTTACGCAGATAATCGATTATTAGTTTATCAAAAAACTTGACATACTCATTCCAAGTATTCGAAGAATCTGTTATCTTAAAAAACTCCTTGTTTTCTTGCAACAAATTGTTAATAACCTCAACAGCTTTGCGAATTTCTGAATATCGTTTTGCAACTTTTTCCGTGCGCTCATCCAAGGATAAAAATGTATCTTTTCGGCCCTCCTTGCGTTCGATTAGAGGAATTTTCGTCCAAGGTTCAAACATCTTTTGCATCTTGTCGATATTATCGTGTGACGATTTAACCCGAAACCATAAATCTTCCACCAAAAGCGACAGTTCGTCGATGTATTCTTGAAGCCCAAGGGACTTCCAGCAATATTCATTTTCACCGCGGCCAACAAGGGAATCGATTTTCGCTATTTCTGACTCGATCAATTTAATTTCCACTTTTCTGCACGCTGAATAGATTTTGTTGTAAGAATTAACTGTATTTTCCAAGGCTATGCGAAACTGACGTAGCGTTTCTGAACTTTCTAAAACCTATAATGAAAAAAATACCTGTGATTAGGTGAAGAAAATTCTTTACTGCCCTAGGGCGGAAAAGACCACTTTACTACCCGAGGGTGGAAAAGCCCACTTTACTGCTCTCGGGCGGAAAAGACCACTTTTCTGCTCTAGGGTGGAAAGTCCACTTTTCTGCCCTCGGGCGCAAAAGAACATTTTTCTGCCCTTGAGCGCAAAAGAACACTTTTCTGCCCTCAGACGCAAAAGTGCTTTTCCTGCCTTCATTGTAAATAATTGTAATGAAATTTGTTTCCATTTCATCATACCTCAATTGCTTTTTTCGGTATATCAATATCAGAATTTTGTTTCAAGTACTGTATCTCTTTGAGAGCCGCTAAAAGTTCAAAATCAAAATTCAGCATTAATCGTGACTTGGTATTTTTGATCAACAAATTGCAATTCAGCCCCTTCTCAACGATCGTGCAAATGTTTTGACTCCATGAATTCAATAAATCGTTATTTATCTTATCAAACAGTGCAATTTGTTTCTCGTACCGATCTATGACTTCTTTTCCTTCTGCCGTTTCAACGATTCTGATGGATTGCATGAAATGATAATTATAATGATTGACACATTGCAAGACTGTCGGAAAAAAAGTTGACGATAATCAATATTAAGTACAAACTCACACATGATGCATATTTTTAAACGCCAAAACGGAAAAGTCGATTCGCTGTCGTAACATATTGGTGAATTGCAATTGACTTGTTAAGGAAGAAAAGTGGTTGACTTCAGGACTGCCTTGTTTATATAACAATTCAATTGTATTTAATTCTTCATTTAGTAATTCTAAAATTCTTGTATAACGATTCTGAAATTGTTTGCGAATCACTGGTCGATCCAAAATGTTTCCTGCTATATTAACAAGCTGAAAGAAAAAAATAATTATTTTTTATTTCGAAAATAAAATTAAACGAAAAAGTTCAAAAGAGTACCTTAAAAGCACTCTCCAGGTTTTTGCAATCATCAAATGCCTGACACAAGATGGCCGCCAATTTGCTATCCAAGTCGCCAATTAGTGCCGCAAACTTTGCACAATCGATACTAAATGACTCGTCGTCTGGTTCCAATGCATCCGCAGCCTTTGCCGTAAACATTGCGAAAAGATGCTGGAAGTCTTTATAGACGTTGACAATTCTCGCGCTCAAAGATCTTCCAAGAATGCCGCCAATTTCAATTTTTTCCAACTTGGAAAATTCAATTACTGTATTGAAGAGCCATTCAATGTCTGATAGTCTTTTGAGAAACGCATCCAGTCGATTAAACACGTTGCTGGAATTAAAAGTCCACGGGGGGACGTTTTCCTTCATTGCTGGTTTGTCGCGTTGTAATTCAAATTGTCTTTTAAATTCTTCTAAGACATCTGAAAGGTATTACAGTTGAATCTCACATATTGCACATTCAGATATTGGACGATACTCATGTTTTGGACGGGAAATCGTTCACGTTTTGGGCATTTTTATTAGGTTAAGCAATTAGATTTAACGACGAATTAAATAAAAATTTGAAAGAATTTAATGAACTTTTTTATACAAATGTAATTTTACATTTATTAATTTATATACTTATTTTGTTATTGTATTATATGTTACCAATACCCATTGTAACCTAACATTTGCAAATATAAGGTTACATTACTATATTTTTTATTTAAAAAATAATATATAATCAAGAGACACGGTAGTGTTTCTGGCCAAGTACAAAAAAAAACGATCGTTTTTTATGTATTTACGATTTTACACATTTTCATAATTTTCCATGATTATTCATTGAAAGTTGAAGTATTTTGTATTTGAATAATACTTATTTCTATTGCAATAATATAAAAATGTTGAAACGAAGACAACACCATCATACTGTCCAAAGCGTGAGTATTTCCGGTCCTAAGACTGTCCAGTACGTAAGATTCAAATATACATATTTTTAGGAAAAAACGATAAAAATCTAAAACTTAAAAGCATCTTTAGGTAACTATATTTACTATCTATATTGCATAATAATAATAATGATAATAATAACAATAATAATAATTTTCTAACCACGAGAAATTTGAACTCGTTGCAAAGCCTCATCGACATCACTTTGAAAAATCAGCGTAGGATCAAGAAAGCGTTGAGCTTCCTGAATAAGTAAATTACTGATTTGTCGTAATAAAATGATGAGTTTACTTGAACTCTGGTAATATTTAGTCTTCGACCAGGCCAAACCAACGGCATATATCAGGACCTTCATCAAAGGCTTACTCTCCATGAAATCAGTTTCCTCGATTAACTTGAAGTGCTTGGCAAGTGGTAAGATATGTAAAGTTACATCCTTCGCTTCAGTCAGAGCTGAAACAACGTTGCCGAAGAGTGAACGGAAGCAAGGATAATATGCACTGTTAGTCTTCTCCAAAATAATTGCCATTTTCTTTACACGATCTTCTCGAAGCTGGTCAAAGATGTATCTGAAGAAGATTTATTATTTGATGTATGTTTTAGGTTATGTTCCAGTGACGAGTTGCTAACTTCAGTCAATAATAATAATGATAATAATTAAAAATCTTGATTTTCGTTCCATTTCCTAACCTTAAATTATCAAGTCTGGTGGACCAGTACTCTAATTCCACATGTGGAATAGGATTTTGTCCATTTTCAAAAGCGAGAATGGATTCTTGCGTGACAACATCGTTCACCAAATATGCCCATTTGATTACCACTCCTTCAATGGCACTTTTTAGATAAAGATCCACAGCTTCCGGTCCTTTGGTTGCAATTGCCTTCTCAACTTCCGTCACCTTTTCCAGTCCAGCAGGCATTGGTAAAACGGTTTTGCCATTCACTTGACCTTTCACCTTCAAAGACGATCAATTAACTTCTTTGACTTTGAGCTATTTTTAAATAAATATTTATAAAACGACCCAAATAGGATGGAATGAAGACATTTACTTGATATAAAGTTCCTCTGAGCGAATGAACGTGTTTCTTGATATCACGAATAGCCACTATTGGAAGATCTTTATGGTTCACTGGATTCGTCAGTAATGGTGCAAAAATGTTGTCAACGAGAGTTGCTAACTCGTCGACTATTCGATGTGACATATCGCCCATAATAAGCAATGCACGACATGCTTCCGCGTCTTTTGGTATCACAGTTATTTTCATTTTGATCGCGTAAATACCTATAAATTTGTATTCAACAGGATATGCGATAAGTATAGTAAATTATTTATTAAGGTTATTTTATAGCAAAAGTCAGAAAAAGATGAAAGGGAAAACACTTTATTCAGAGTAAAGGTTTGTTGTAAAATCAATTATGAAACAATTCGAACTTTGTATTTCAGTAATTAAAGCTGGTCGCGGCAAAATTATGTATTTTTCAACGCAGAATTAAGAAACAGAAATTCTGATAAATAAATCTCGAACATTCTAGAAAGAAAATGATTTTTATTAACTCTTACACGCATGCGCATGAAAAGAAAGTAAATAAAAACAAAAGAACGCTGAGTCACGTGACCTTGCTTACTTTGTTTACCTTTCTATCTTATTGTTGTAGGACATTTTATGTTATTTTTTTGCTAAAAATAAAACTATTTTTATTAAAGTATTTTATTTAAAATTAACAACAATAGTTTTTTATTCTTTTTACAATTATTTGCTTATCAAAACAGTATTCTCCTTACACTGAGGAAAATTTTACTGACTTTGAGTAATTCTGACTTTTATTTTAGTCAAATTGGACACAACTCAAATTCAGAGTTACTTTGACTCAGAAATATAGTCAAAGTACACCGACAATTTAGGTTAAGATTATGAAAAGAAAACAATCTGAATATGGGCAACCGAACTACGAATTTGGTCAACTTGACTAAATTTTAAGTTGGCATGAATAAGAAATAGTGTTGTAGACACAATTTAACTTTTATTTATAGTCAAACCGGCTGTAACTGGAATAATGGTTAAATTTGACTATATTTCTGAGTCAAATATGATGTTTGACTACATTTTTTGAGTCAACTTTAACTTTTACTTTTTTCTGATTAAAAATATTAGTCATTTTAATTCTGCATTTTATTCTCAGTGTAGTAATTACTCTTACTAACCACGTGACTTCGGTGACGTCACGTGGTTAGTAAAAGTTAGAAAGGGTTATCTTTCACAAAATAAACATAACTTTTGACAAAATAAACACATTTAAAAAAAATAAATAATTTTGACATTTCTTTAGAAATCAAGAGACACGGTAGTGTCTCTGGCCAAGTATAAAAAAACGATCGTTTTTGTACGTAAATATTTACCTTTAGTTCTTTGTCCAGGAATCGGAAACCCACAAGAAGATATCAATTGAGCATTGGGAGTTAAAACAATGAAAATCGCAACGGGAAAGTTATTATCTAAAAAGTCTAAAACATTATTCCGATGTTCTTCGGTCAGCAATAAGCGCGCCCATTTTTCTGGTTTGAGTTTCAGCGACTTCTGCACAAACGAGCCGAGATACTCCAAACGAACGTCTGATGGGGTATCAATAACCATGGCTAAAATAAAAAAAATAATATATTTTGTAAAATAATGTGTTTTATTAACAAAAATAAAGATTTTGTATGCAAAATTGTAGTTTGTTGTTTTTTCTTGCGACTTTTTGGGGGATGGGTTTTTAATGATGTAAGTTGGTTGGGATTATAACAAGGTACAGGTTGCACGACTGGAACCAAACTGCCATTTCATTTCTTTGATCGAAGATGGACTATGACACTGGTCTACACGGTATTAAACAAAACTTATTGTCACGAAACATTTTCGGAACGAGTAGACATGCGATCATATCACGCAATCTATTTTACAAGACAAGTCTTCTGCAATCAGTTGTAGACGGATTTCCGATTACATTGCAAGTTCCGAATAATTGCCAGTGTCAGTGGATTCATGGTTCTTAATTTTAGAAAAAAATTTTTTATTTATTTTTAAGTCATTTTTTTATTTGTAATAATTTATTTGTATAACTGTGAAGATTTTCATTGGATAATCAGTTATTAATTAATATAATAAGTGGGTTAATGTTTTTCTTCAGTAATAATTTTAATAAATCGAGGTATCCAAGACTACATCGTATTTCAACATTTTGATAAAATGAGTGTAAAAATAGTTTAGAATTGTTTAAATTTAGACCGAAAGGTAAGTCTAGAGAATAATTTTAAGTTGCACTTATTTTTTTTAATTTCAAAAATGTTCCAATTTTTTAATTTAAATATCTTCAATGTTGTTGTAATTTTAAAAATTGTCAAATTTTGTTTAATTTTGAGAATTTTCAAAAAATTTGTTTAAATTAATGTTAAAATTTTGTTCTACTTTTGAACATTTAAAAAAAATTTTTCTATCTTAAAAATGCTCAAGAACTTTTTTTTATTTTGAAAATGTTCAAAAAATTTCTTTAATGTTAAAAATTGAAAAAAAATTGTGTAATAAATAAATATTTAATTCACGTTTAATCAATTTTCTACGTACGTTTTACAGATAAAAAAACAATTCAATGCGTAAATATTTCGTTATATTTATTTGACAAAAGTTGCATGTGATAAAAAAATGCACCGTCACTTGAATTATTCCTTCACAGTTAGTCTTACTTGATTTCAATCAAAAACGATATTATTGCTCGTAATTAATTTTCGACAGAAATAAAATAAGTTATTTATTATTAATATAATAACTATTGCTGGTGATTCGTGAAAATGTATAGAAAACTAATTTACTTCTGTTTGATATTGTTGATTCTGTTGAATTGTAAGTATTTATGTATAATATATTATATATCATATTACTTGAATTAGATTTTTAAAGATATATTCGATGTTTTTTTTATTTGGAAATATTTTAGACGATTTGTTTCATTTTAGGTGCAATTGCTGGTGTCTTACATCTTCAAATTTGCAATGCTTTACAGTGTGGAAGACCAGATTTGCTAGAATGTTGGGCAAAGGTTAATATTAGATAAATTGATTATAATTTAATTAGAAAAATAGAAGATCCGAACATAAACGAATACACCCGCAGTGAATCCGAACATATCCGAAGTGAATCGGAATATACCCGAATTTACCCGAAGTGAATCCGAACATATCCGAATCAGTTCGAAGTGAATCCGAATATACTCGAACATACCCGAAGTGAATTGAACTTATCCGAAGTGAAATCGAACATATTCGTCGTGAATCCGAATATACCCGAACGTACCCGAAATGAATCCGAACTTATCCGAAGTGAATCCGAATATACTCGAACATAAATGCAGATATACGAAGACAATCCGACTATACTTGAACTAAATCCGAACATACCCGAAATAAATCCGAGTTTACTCAAACGCTCCCAAACAGAATTCGAACATATCCGAAGAAAATCCGAACATAACCGAACTTATATAATTTTTAAATTTTATATAACACGCGTTTTAAGAAACAGGCAAATACAGGCAGTTGCCTGTAAAATTGAACAAGTTTCCAGGCTCAAAATGTACATTTCCATGTATTAGCCTGTAAAATTGAACATTTCACAGGTTGTAGGCTGTATTTGCCTGTTACTTGTAACGCGGGAAGACTTTCCTACAAATAAATTTGTATCAATTTTTTTGTTACAGAAATGCGACTCAAAATGCACGTGTATCACTGGATCTACATGGGATAATTTATACCAATAAATAATTCACATATCAGTTTAACACATAATTATTACAAATAATCATTTCTATTCAATTTTGTATTTTATAATTAAATAAAAATAATTTTAATATGCACAAATCAGTGTTTTATTTTAACAAAATATATGCAAATCAAATTTAAACTATAAATAAAAGTTATGGGCAATAATATTATAATTATAATGATAAATAAAAAAAGACAAATAAATAAAAGAAGATAATAACCAAAAATACTAACAATAATCACGTTAAACGATTTGTTATGCACTTTTAACTTTTTTAATGATTATCATCTTTACAACAGGGAAAACCCCGAAGCTAGGAAAATCGGAAAATAAGCGTTATCATCATTAACTCCTCTAGTTTGCACTAAACATTCGTCCAGTAAAGTAGTTATATAAAGTAGTTATATATAAAGTTCGCTCGTAAATATTTATATTCAGTGTTGTTCTTATAAGACAAAATATGAATACTTTACTATTATCTTCCGCGTTACTTATATTCTGCTGCATTTTGCCATCGCAATGTAATGTGATATCCAATTGTAAGTAAATTTTAGAATTAAAATGTACATTATTTAGGTTGAATATGGTCTGAAAAATGTAAATTTTCATTTTTCATATTTAAATATGAAATTTCAAAATTTTCAAATTTTCAAATGTTTTAAAAAATGTAAATATTTAAAATATTAAAAGTATTAAAGTATTAAGAATATTAAAAATATTAAAAATAATAAAAATATTCAAAATATTCAAATTTTTTAATATTTTAAATATCTTAAAATTGCATTTTTAGAAATTTAATATGTACATTTTAGTATCATTTAATATTCAATAATATATTTTTGTATATTTTTTAGTAACTTGTACCGATGGAAAGAGTCCAGTTCAATGTATAAATCTTTGTCCGGCAACCTGTCAGAATCCTCATCCGCCAGCATGTTTAGCACTGGTAATATATCAAAAAACTAACAAACAAACAACTAAAAAAAAAAAAAAAAAAAAAAATAAAAACAATATTTTTATTTAAAACATTATTTTATATATCGATTTGTGAAAAGTTGCTTTAACAGCTGCCGTTAAAGTAAATCTTGACCGAGATTCGTATTGAATTAAAATGTTTGTCATGAATGAGAAGGCACGAATAAACACAGCTGCAATCAGCAGTCGAAACGCCACAATCGTCTCTTAGTGAACTATGAATTTGTAAACAATAATCTTCGTGTTTATAATTTAATTTGTCCATATATTTTTCAATCACAACAGTGCATTATACTCATAAATTGGACCATACATTAAAAAAGTAAGTACTTTTTCTTTATATTAATTATTAAATAATCAAAAGCAATGTTTATTTTAATGTCATTTGTGTCCATTAAATAAACGCATTTTTCATTTATTAATCACATAATAAATATATTATTATTTTTCACAATATTAAAATAATAAATTCCATAAACATGAATTTCAATGAAACTAATTATTTGTTGTAAAAAAGATAAAATAATTGCATAAAATACATTTATCAATTAAGATAAAATTTGCTTTGATATTAAGGAAATGAAACATTTATTGTCTAAGGCGATCAGGTTTCATACAATGAAATCACAATTTGAGTCAAAACAATAAAACGAAAACTAATTAATTCAAGTTTACAATCCTATTATAATAACTTGATAAATTTTTTTTGTTTTATTATATAAAAAGCAATTTAAAAACTGAATGCATCACTTTTATCACAATATTATTCTGAATAAAATTATTTCCATAAATGAAATGATATTTAATAATTTAAATCATTTATTTTAGGTCTCATTTCAACATAACATAATATATATGTAATATAGTTCAAGAACCTATTGAATGTTATAAGCATAATATTTACAGGCAAAGAAGTTATTTTTATCGCATTATCTATTTAATTATGAATACGCATGAACTTAGACAAGAGATAAATGAAATGGCGTATTTTTCTGTAGATTACTTTCAACTTCGCTGGGTTAATTCGTGAATCCAATCAACGCAGCAATATGCGTGCTTTCGTGATTTTACTTTCAATTTGCCTTTTAATTGAACTTGGCAATGCAACACGATCCTTTAAATGGGGCAGAAAGAAGGGCGGAAATGTAGGAGTGCCGAATGTTTCACGGGATCATGATCTTCCAGATGAACAGTGGTTCACTCAACCATTGGACCATTTTAGTCCTGTTGATGCACATACTTGGCAACAGGTAAATTTTGCAAATTTTATATTAACGAGTGAAATCACTTTCAGTGAAAAATGGTCAAAATCGTATAATATTTATACTCTCTAAATTTGAAAAAGTGAAAATTCACTTTTTTTTGGGGTGCATATTCACTTTTTTGAAAAGTTATAGTTCTTGTTCACTGAAAAAGTGAATTTTAACTTATTGAAAGAGTGACAAATTATTTATTATTAAAATAATGTTCTTTTATTATATTATTCATATATTATAATTACATTATTTTTTTCTACTTTCTTTCATATTATATAATTAAAATCTTAGTGAAAAAATTCTATTTCTCCGAGAATCGAACTCAGGTCTCCAAGGTG